>JADDOH010012066.1:0-111310 GCA_016648135.1 Agrypnia vestita
CTTTTTGTTGAATTGAAAACAGCTAGAACACGGCCTGAATAAATGATTGAACATTTTTTTAAGAATGGGAATTTCAATACTGGCTCTTGAGACATACGGGCATCCAAAAGATGCCTGGCTGGTGATTCAACCGACCAACAAAACCACAATACTAGAACCCCACACATATGCACATAAAGCCAGCCAAAAGTAATTTATTTTTGGCAGGGCAAACGGCTTCAAAAATTGGCAAGTGTACTGGGTTTTAAAAACAACCCGCAATGTTTTGTGTTCTTGATAAATGTGATTATTCCTTCTGATATGTAAAATTAGTTTATTAAGGCTGGAAAACATTGCACAACTAAGTAGATACTTTAGTGCGATTAGCTTGATTTGTTTTAATTTAATGTATCGATAATATGTGTATTAAGCAGGCACGTGCAGTGAGAACATTGAAGCATGACTTTACGAAAACATATATTGGGGAATATATCGAAATTAAATATTTATGTGAGAGAATATTATGAAATATTAAAATCTGAATGATACCTAGATAGTAATTATTGTGATAGGAATATTACGAGATATGTATTTTGTTTAGATTTTTTTTTCAAAATTTCTGCTTACAAAACTGTACGCCCCTGGTTTTAAGTATGTATGTATATGTACACGCACAAATAATGTACACGTACATATGTAAGTACACGCATAAATAATTCAGAGAGCATTTTAATGTAATAACCGGAATCATCTACGGGGAAAATTTAGAAATGATAAACAAAGCTGCGCATGTGTTTTGCCTAATTTTTCACAAAATCTGTCCCAATCGTAGGTAGGTTAACCAAACTTTTCTTTGGCACCGTGCGCGTTCCAATACACTTTAATTGCGGTCCAATACACCATCATCTAGGAGGTTTGGGGACCTAAGGATTTGACAAGGCGCTTCCATCTAACCTTATCTTGTGTCATTTTGGTACTGGTTGGCCAGTGAAAGCTCAATATAAAAATAATTTTGTAATTTATATAAAATAACTTTGTAAAGACCACTTTTTTATTGAAAAAAATTCCATAAAAGAGTGGTGTTTTTTTATGAAATTTTTATCTTTTTTTGGATGCTGACTTTAAACTCGGTATGGATTCGTGTAGACATTTAGTTCGAGGTGTTCAACAAAAAAGCACAGTGAAAGCGCAAAAAGGACATTTCGTGAAAAATATTTGAAGAAGAAATAATTTTGTTTTTAATATAGGTAATCAATAAAAATATACATAGTTTTCACCACTTATTTTGGTTTTGCCTGTTCCAACTTAGTCTGGGGCTAACCACCGGAATTACCAAGTAGATAGTTGTGGTAATATATTGTATAAAAATATTTTTATCCTTTCGCTTGAATAACTTGAATAATAATATCAATAATGTTTTTCAAGAATGGAAAATAACTCATGCAGGTGAACAAAAACATGTGGATGGCGCGCGCCTCTGGTCGGCGCAGGTAGACGCTGATTTACAGGGAAGCATTTCAAATAAATTCATTCACATCGCATTGAATTCATTAATATTCACGTGTATTTTGAGTGCTGACTTAAATTACCGACGTTAATATAAATCTTTATCTGCCGAAGCGTCCAATTAACTTGATACGGAAGCAAAGTGCGCAGCCGAGAGTTTTTGTGGCGTCTTGGAGTCACGCATGACGGAAATATGAAGATCCACCGAGAAAAACCAATTAAAACAAGGAAGTTATGCACCACAGTGGAAACGGATTCACCATCCATTACGACTCAACATTAAAAACGTAGTAGAAACAATACACTACCTCGTATAGTTTTTTATTTTAATTTAAAAGAAATTTTCAATACTTTGTTTCTTCAGGACATCGAAAAATGGATTCACTGGCTTTTGAATAGCCAGTGGGTCGTGTTATAAGCATTCTACTGATGGTGCTACATTGAAACTTTACCTTTCTAAAGATTTACTTTTGATTGGAGCTAAACCTTTTTATGCTAGCCTTTTCTGGGTGCCGACTTTAAACTCGGAGGCGTGTAGCCATTGAGTTTGAGGTGTTCAACAAAGTGAAAGCACAAAAAAGCACATTTCATTAAAAACACAAATTTATTTGTTTGTATAATTAATATTCTACTTGTTTTGGTTGTTGTAATTGTAATTGTATAATAATTCACCATTTTTGTATTGAAAAAAATATCAACATGTTAATTTATGAATTGATTAAATAATTTAGTTTGTCATTTTAGAAAGATATTAATAAATTTTAATATGATATCTTTTCATACAAAAATGTGATACAAAACGCAAGAGAAGATAATGTGAGAGAAAAATTGTGAATTTTATAAATATATTTATAAGTATCGGTAAATAAATTTCTAATTCTTCAACTTTTATGTAAGTATACCCATCCGTATTCTGCAATAAGCATTATTGCTATTTCTGTATCTTGACATTTATTGTATAACATTGTGACGCCGTTTTTTATACGTCTTATGTTTGACAGGTCTTATGTTAATTAATGAATTCAATTAATTAGAAAGCTTATTATTCGTAATTGTGAATAACTTAACGTTTGTTTACATTTTAAAGCTTTCTGATTGATTGAATTCATTGATTTCAAACATGTTAAACTTAAAATTTCGAAATTGGCGGCAAAGGTCCCTTAGACGTATGTGTGTAAATCCATGTATGATAGAGTAAAGAATGAAGATATTAGGAATGAATGTAAAGCTGATTGTAGCATAATACAGAGAATAAAAATGGGGTCACTCAGGTGGTTTGGGCACGTTGAGCGAATGAATGAGGAAAGAATGGTAAGAAAGATATATGATGCAAGTGTTGACGGTGCCAGGAAGAGAGGGCGACCACGGAAGACGTGGCATGACCAGATTAACCAGATACTGGAAGATGGTCCTGTTAGAAGCCAGAACAACCGTCGAGCTTGCATGCGAAGATGTATGAATGTAGACGAAGCGAAAGTTGTATGTCAGGACAGAAGAGTATGGCGCTCTATCCTCTCTGCCTACCTCCATGGGGAAATGGATGGCGTGATGGTAAGCAGAAGCACAATGTTATACATACCTCTCGGGATACAGAAATAACAATATTGCTTAGTTCAGAATGCGGCCGATTATATGATATTATTAAAACTGTTACGTGGCGATATTTGCAGAAAGAAGGATGGCTGAGTGTTTTGTTGTTTGTTTTTTTGTTGAATTTAATTTATCAAGTTTTTTTCATACGTACGGAATGAAAACATGGACATTGAGAAAGATGCTGGATAGTTTTGAGATGTGGCGCGGGAGGGAGATGCTGCGCATCCTATGAACTGCGAAGCCCACATATGCCTGGGATCCTCCAAGAATTAATGGTTATCGAAAGATTTTCGAAAAAATGAAATAAATTATCATTGCATACTTTGAACAAAGTCTCGATAAACTTGTGATAGTACTGACTTTCTAGCTTTTCTAGCTAAAAAAAAAGACGAAAAATCACAGACCTTATGACACTCCACAAAATAGTAAACAACAAACTAGACTCGCCCTCAATACTCTCGCAAATAGATATTAATATACCTGCCCGGTCACTGAGATCCCAAACACTATTCCACACAAAGGTCTACAACACCAACATAGGTTATTTCTCTCCTCTACCTAGAATGTCACGTCATGTAACCCCAACATTGACATATTTCACATGGCACAACCTCAGTTTAAGAGAGAAATTATATCGCTCCTGACCGAAAATAGTTTGAGCGTGTGAGACGGACTCTTCGGAAATCAACCTAAACAAAAATTTTATAGCCACAAAGCGCGGGTACACATTTTCTGACTTAGTTGACCTGGGAGCCTACATGCCTATTATGTCGTGCGGAGAATGTGAACTTCGTTCATCTTGTAATCACTTACTGTAGTATATACATACTTATATTGTATAATGTATTAATGTTTTATTTTAATGTACCATCGTTAATTGTAATTGTACTAATCACCTTGTCCTAAATGACTATCCATTAGGGTCATTCTGACCTGTCGATAGTCTTCAAATTAAAAAAAAAAATGATAGATTAAATAAAAGTCGACAAGCTCTTATATAAACGCTGCAGTCGACGTGAACCAAAATCGAGAGTAATGGAGATTTATTGCGCATCAAGTTCCAGACGGATCAGATGACCACGACGTTCAGTATCAAGCATAAGATGAAAAATAAAAATAAATAAAACCACTCGGTTATCACTTATCATTACAGATATTAAACTCCTTTGGTCGCCACTTAACGTTTCAGATATCGTTACTGTTTGTGTGCAATATTACGCTCCATTACGTGGTTATTTCTTATTTATAGCATCTTTATGCCACGGTCAGGCATACAGAATCAGTTTCAAAACTTGACTGTGCGTGAAATTGGGAGAATCTTGATTTCCTTGCTTTAAAATGGATACTTTAAGAAAAGATTTGACTGGAGTGCATCGTAAATTTAACGATTTGCAGCATCCCGCATGTAATCATGACAAATGGTTTATGTTTCCGAGGTTTCATCGAGGCTCACGGGAGAGGGGGAATACACGCTTGTCCGGAAAGTAAACCTTTGGACGACCTGGGTCCACTTGTGACTTCACAAGTCTATGTATACATGACAATTGATATAACCATGCACATACGTATCTACATTTTTTTGATAGTTATGTTTATTCATCATATCTGATAAGGCAATGTACATGGGTTATAATGATTATAGGGTGTACATAGGAATAAAGGTGTAATCGGAAGAATAAACCAGAAAATCTGTGCAAATCAAAATCTCTAAAACGGTTTGAGTTTGGTAGTGATGTGAAATTTGTAAGCTTGTTGCTATCATGAACATTAAAATATCCGTTTTACTATAAAAAAACAAGAAAATACGCAATATTATAGTAGTTAAGGTCGTTCGAACACTTGCTTGCTTCAAATAAACCAACTTCGCAATATTCTCTTATACAGAGGACTTTATTTAACTTGGAACCCACGAATTCTATATTTGTGGTAATTTTATAAATATTTTTTTACAAGTATAATCAACAGGCCCCACAAGGTGAACAAGGTGAAACCTGTTCCGGAGCAGATGTATTACTCAATTTAAAAGTTTTATTTTCCTAGATTGTTAAAACACAATTAGTTATAACACAAAAATAAACAATACATATATATACTCAACAACACGAATAAATAGGAAGATAGAATATCAAAAATAAAAAAGGTAGATAAAATAAATAAAACAAAAGATATATGTATTTGACCAACGGTTATAACCAACGGTTTTCAATCTTATGCCCTCTGACTTGTTTGGGTTGGATTTATATACAAAGGTAAAAGTGGCATGCAGGGAGTTTATTATGAACAATAGTGAACTGTCTGCATGCTAACTTTTTTTATATCATTTTATAAATTCTTATATAAGCCAGCACTGTTATTAAATGGTAAGGTATATTCATAGGCAATAGAAGAAACCTGCTGATAACTAACTCATAGTCAGTAGGACCTTTGGTAATTGTAAAATATGTAATAAATTTCAATCAAATCATTAAAAAAAATCATACCAAATATCCTACCTTGCCACTTCAACAATTATTAATTAATAAATAACTTAGCTCTTTAAATTTTTCTAGTGTTTCTAATTTCTCAACTATGACAAGTGTAATACCGACATGTAACATTAACGCCGACTCCGTCAATAATATGTGTATGCATGGATATAATATATGGTACCTATTATTCCCTTGAATACCATAGTATTTTATCATTACACTTTAATGTTACTCCAGGAATGTATAAGGCATACAAATAATAAAATAAGAACAAGATAAATGACAAGCGGCGAGACTCAACTCGTGTAACAATGTTATTTGACAGTATGATTCAAAATATAATTATTGTACTACGAAGCGCAAGGGCTCATTGTAGTTGGATAAAGGAGATTAAGGCAGAGAGATGCAAATGTCACGTTCAACACGAAACAGATTAGGCACTTGGTACGAGCAAAAGTTGGAGTTTCGCGAGATGAAAATCCCCAAAGATTAATTTGTTTGCAGGAATGAAAACGTTGAATTGAAATTGAAATTGAAATTGAGAACTGAATTGAAAAACATCTTCATTTTACTGGAATATGGTCGGGTACTTTTTGGTCGAGCACAAAAGGTTCTGTTTAAATAAAACGCTGCGGGACAAGCGGGAGAAGGCTTTACGCGATAATTCGGCTAGGGGAGGTTTAGCTACACGAAGTTCACCAGAGAAATGAAACTTTTCTACCTAGGGAACAACTATAAAGCAAAAAGTTTTCAGATTACATAAATTTAGAATGAAACACTCGAGACATTTTTACATTAAGGCCGGAAAAAAGTTTGATATTCATTGCTCCATTGCATAGGAGATTTGTAATTCGAATTTAGGGTAGATTTCGATAGAAATACTACTTATGAGGGGTATAAAAGCAAAAACAGCAATATTCCACTGAGGTGTTTCTGAGATAAACAAAAAAAACAGTCACTACTCAAGAAAAATTCTCTGGAATCTATTAAACCTACGTCTTATGGGAAATAAGTTCTCAAAAACAATTACCACTTTAATTTTCCTTTCATATACGTGTATAAATAAATATTCGACTTTTAAATATGGATTAATTTTAATTAAACAACTTTGTGTCAACCTCTTAACTAGTATCTCTACATCTAACGGTTTCGATACCACCGTATTCATCAGGATAGACGCAAACTAACTATCCATTATCTATTCTGGCAAACAAATCAGTTTTTGAACGGGGGCGTGGCTACAGCTATGGTGGGGGTAGTTAAGAAATGGACTATGCATATTTTGGACACTCAATATCAGAGAGAGGGGCTAATTATGCACAATTGTATGATATTAAATTTACATCGGAATTTACGACATTTATATCGACGGGAGGGTGTGGGGTGGCATGGGGTAGGTGAATGGTGCCTAGGTTTTACTGAGGATCCTAAATAGTAATTATGAAAATTTTGATCGGTAAAAGATTGTATACAGAACAGAAATTGAGTTTATTACATTGATTTACAAAAAGCACGTTTTTTAGATTTTTACTGGGAAATTGATAATAGGTATTAATTATAGGGAATTCGAATATTTAAAAAATCAGATTTTTGGAGAGATATGGTCAAGGGTGATTTAAGATAATTTCAACGGGGAAATTTAGTTAAAAAATTGTTTTATTAATGCAGAAGAAAAACTTAATAAAACAATTTAATATTTTTCCAGAAAAAAAACAAATTAAATGGCTTTAAAAACAATTATGGCTAATAAAAATCTGTCAAAGAAAGTAAGACTAGCAGTACATAATCGAGTTCTGGTGCCAATGCTGATGTATGAAAATAAAGCCTAGGATTGGCTTAAGAAGAACTAAAGTAGACTGCGAAAGAAATGTGGTTGCTTAGACATATGTGTGGAAAATCTTTGTACGATATAGTAGAGAATTAATGAATTAGGAGTTGTGTAATGTTGGAGAGCCACGTGGATCGGATGAGCGAGGAAAGGATGGTATAGAAAAATTAAGAGGCGAGTGTTTAAAGCAACATAAATAGATGGCATCCGCGTAAGACCTGGCATGATCAGAGGAATCAAATATTGGGGGATGCCTCAATTAGAAACTTATACAACCAAAGAGCATGCATGAGAAGATGATGAAAGTGGAAGAAACAAAAATTAGTGTCCCAGGATAGAAAAGTGTGGCATTATCTCCTCCTGGGAAATGGCGTGATGTTAATTAGTTAGTTTTCAGACCAAAGATTACATTAATTAGTAAAATTTCGCTCGGATCAAAAAAAGAGATTGTATTTTAAAAAAACTGACCCAAAAACAAAGATGTGCGAAGTTCGCGCGGATAATAAAAGGATTTTGATCAGTTTGTTGGAATCTGGCCAAAAGAGGTCACCGACCCGGCGTAGAGGGAGGGCTCTTCGCCAGGAACGGCATTCGTGAGATTTAAAATTTTTATCGTGATAAATTTCTATCGCGACAAAATATTTTCAAGAACCACATTATGTACGGTTTGGGGGCAAAGTTTTAAAAAATCCGTAAGCCTACGTTAGCTATACTTAATCGACTTTGAGGTAGTAACGCTGCTGGATTCATAATTTTCTGCTCCACGAAACTAATCGTATCGTTTACCTTGAATAATTACCGAGACCCATTTTAAATTACGAAAAATGTATAATTGAATGAAATTGATGTAGTTCGATATGATAATGAAGATTCTGCTGATGAAATAAAGTGTTTTTTTTTTCAATAATACGTATAATTTATGTTTAATTTTTTTCTATTTCATTTTTTCATTATTAAGCTTTCTCTATTGCTTTTATTTACACATTTAAAATAATTGATATCTTAGAAAATATTCTCAATAAAAAATATATAAAATTTCCTTAAATACAAAGCTAGTCCACAATTATTATCAGGTAAAAAATATTCCTGCCTACATTATGAATCGAAAATGTTTATGTCAATACTAACATTAAGAGTTATGGGGATAAGAGTTATTCGCTTTAATAATAATAAAAAAATGTCTAAAACTGAAATTTAAATCAGAATATTTTTTAAATAATAAGATTTTAAAAAATAGATAGTATATATAAGAAACGTAAAAAAAGGGTTTGGTGCTTAAAATACATTTACTATTCACAGAAAATAATCTTCCTGTGGCGGTATATTAATGATGGTTACATCTCATCTTCATTTTTTAAATAAACTAAACTTTTTACTGCACACAAATGAGGCTTATTTTATGTTGATAATGGCCTTACAAGCCGAAACAGTTGTAACACATAAAAATACTTAACCCGTAGAACTTAATAATAATATTTATTAAAATTAAATTTATTTTAAATTTCGTTAAAAAGAGGTTTATTTTTGTAGAAAATATTGTTTCAAAAGATATAAATGTCAACTGTATGTAATATATTTGTGGAAAAAAAAATTAAATTATTATGGAAATAAAATTAATAAAAATAAAATAACCGCGTTGTTTACTTTGGCATCGAGCGTTTTAGGTACCTACCACTTTTTAAGGACAGACGTACACTAACTGCAGTGATATTGAAATCGGTCGACGTCAAGGTAATCAAGCTGATTAATAATACAAAGTTAGATAATTATTTAAATTAATAATTATGTCTAATCATAAATTTAACGCTATAAACATTAAAAGTATATTTTCATTTACATATTAAAAATCATGGCGTAGCAAATTATTAGCCGTGGTTCCTATTGGTAAGATGTTTTACATAGTGGAGCTATGATATTTGATTTTCTATTTATTTACGTTGTTATTAATCTGTCGTAAGCAGCTGTGTGAGATACCATTATATGTTTATATAATTAAATTCACGCAATAAAAAGCACAGCGAATGTACTTATAATAAAATTGATTTTTTTTTAATTAAGATAAATTATAGATGTCTCACACAAACGAAACTTTTTATATGGAAAACGTGTATGGATTTATTTCTAGGATGGCCCGGGGCTTATGACCTTTATGAGCTGGCTTAAGCGATCACTTTACACAATGTAACGTTCCCCAATTCCACTTTACATAATTTATTTTATGTACGTTCTAAATCAGTTTTTTTCATATATTTTATTGGACTGTGCTAGAGACATCTATAGTCAAATGACATAGTAAACATATATTTCGCAGTTACGTTGTATGAAGTGATCACTTAAGACAGCTCAAACAGGTCATAAGTCCTGGGCTATCCTATAAAGATCTCTAACACGTTTCCTATATAAATAGCTTCGTCTTTTTGAGACTTCTATAATTTATCTTAATTAAAAAAAATAAATCATTTTATTATAAGTATATTCGCTGTGTTTTTTATTGCATGAATTAATTTATTGGGTCTTCCCAGTGAGTCCTATACACTTCTATAATTTATCCCTTTGTGGACGATATCCAGTTATTGTGTTCTAAGAACACACAAATAAAGATATTATTAAAAATATTTTTTTACTCGCAGAAACATAATCCCAAAGTCTTTCTATATATTACGCGTATATTGGGATAAATTGTCAATTGTAATCTTTGTTTGATGTGATGTTTTTACTCACTAGAAGAGTCTGTGTTGAGAAGCTGCTTCACTGAAGAAAGGTAATCATGTAATGTTACAGTAATATTTTGGATATGAATATCCTATTCGTAGATAATTGTTTTTCATAACGATTGTTTTTTAATGTTAAAACGTCAACCATTTTCTTGGCGTTTCAAGACGTCGTTTTTAAGAAATATTTGTGTTTAATTAATGTAAAGAACATCAGTTAACCAGTTCAGGTTCAGGCTATAACAGAGATAGTCTTAAATACTTAATAGGTAGACTACTTCTAAATTATGAGTAGAAAATATTCAAGCAACAGTGTTCCAATATCGAGAATTTTGATAAGAAGAAGAAGATAAATGGACATACCTATTTTATACTTAGCTTTTTTAAAAAATATTTCAGTATTATTATTACTATGTAGTTATTTTCTAAAAATTATTTTCATTAAAGTAATTTATATCGAATACTTTAAATTGATTCGCTTTAATACAAGTCAAATAAAATAATTAAAACCCAGCAGAAAATTGAACCAGACTTTTTTGCAAGGCTAGAATCATTTTATTTAACTTGTATTAAAGCGAATGAATTTATTACATTCTATGTAAAATATTTTAACAATTGTCTAACGTTTAACAGAAGTATAAAAAATGCAAATTTTGAGGTCGGTTATCTTCGTGTCTATTGATATTATGACATTGTTCTTTAAATATTTTCGACTCATAATTTAGGCCGAAATCTACCTGTAAAGTTTTATGGACTTGCTCTGTTACATCTTGAAAACAGTACAATTATCTAGAAAAATCAATCATTTTATTATAAGTATATTCGCTGTGTTTTTTATTGCATGAATTAATTTATTGAGTCTTCCCAGTGAGTCCCATACACTTCTATAATTTATCCCTTTGTGGACGATATCCAGTTATTGTGTTCTAAGAACACACAAATAAAGATATTATTAAAAATATTTTTTTACTCGCAGAAACATAATCCCAAAGTCTTTCTGTATATTATGTTACATCTTGAAAACAGTACAATTATCTAGAAAAATCAATAGAGAGAATGTGACAAAACAGGTTAATAAAACAACATCGCCAGTCGAATGACACTAATGCCAAGTAAGTACAGAATCCGCTACTGGCAAAGAAGAAATAATAGTCTGGGGAGGCTCCGAGGGGTTGATGTTCCCGAAGAGATCTACTGCTCAGCAGGCGGCAATTCAATCATGAGGGGTGTGAGAGAATAGAGAAACAGAAATACAAGAACAGTGATGCGGCAAAATTACGGACTGTTACAGACAATATTGTGTGGCGAACGTGAATGACATTGCAATTTTGGAAATATCCATCCCCGAAATATGGCTAATATTTTAGGATCCAAAATTTAAACATAACGGTAAAGTACGAATAAAGCACCCTATTTTGATACCTGATCGAATATTACTCTCAATTAAGTTTTCACCTTAAATAACGACCCAAGTTCACGCTTGAGTGCGTATTCAAGATTCAAAGGGAGGTATTTTGGTCTGTTTCATGAAATAAATTCATCCAGCACATCTTAAAATTGCCGTTAAATTATTCTGCCTCCCTGAATTACAACCCCCAGTTTTGATACTACATTTAATAGAATATCGATACACACTCGAATAATAGTAAGATACGTAAAATAAACATTATTTAATTACTTAATCCATTTTAAAATATAATTTAGATGTAATGGAGACGTGAATTAACAGTAAATTAAGTATAATAAGTCGTAATATGAATTAGCAAGAATTTAGTGTAATGAATTCGAAAAAAAATCGAAAAAATTTGATTAATAATTCAAATGAAATTTTTTGGTAGAATACTGTCGCGGGAGTACAATAGTAACTGCGCTTTGTCGAAGTTCCTCGAACGGTCACAAATCTGAAATCAACTGGGCCATTCTCGTAATTAATCACTAGGAATATGGAGACACTACTGAAAATGTGGAGTAATTAGTCAAACAGTGTAGAATCTTAAACATTCGACAAATCAAAGTTTTGTAAAAAAGGCGAGCGGGCGCGTGCGAGAGAGTAATTGTTTCGACAGCGCGACATAGTCCACGGATAAAGGCCAAACTTGCGAGTGTGGCCACACTGTGAACAACGAATTATAACCAGCCAGAGAAGAATAAGTATCTACTTGAGAGCGGAATATTTTCGATAGCGTCAATTAGTAATAGTCTGAGTGGAATATTTTTTTAGTGATAATTAGTGTAAATTAAAGAACGATGCTCCGATAAAATTCGTGTCCAGCCCAGTGACTTTGTGTGATAAATAAAATTTTTAAATAGTTTTTAGTGTTTCATTTGCTTCGCGCAGCCACGGTGTATATTATAAACTACTATTTATAGCCCATTTTTGGACGTTGTTTAAGAATTCCTTTTTCTAAACTGATTCAGTTTTTACATAAATTAAACATAACACCACAAATACATCAATAATCAAAATTGCGTAACAAAGTCTTCTCTTCTCTACAGAGCCTATTTAAAACGTCGTTAATACATCAAGCTCGCCATTTTTGCTGTATTTCTCTATCTAGGCGTCGCTACTTTTTGAATTTTGTCTTCCATATTCATGAAACACTACAAACACTTTTTAATAACAACACTGCATGTTCGGACGCACAAAACAATGGTATCGAAACGTTAAAAGCAATCAATGTGTTTTATACAAAGTTTGTTAGTTTTTTTTAAAATTAACACATTATGTCCAGCCACAAAACTATTACTATCTTGAAAATTATCAACAAAAATTTAAAAAAATAGGCTTATAAGTTGTTCATGAGATTTTTGAGGCATTTTTGGCGCTATGTACCTAAATTATTTACAAAATCCTCAATTCCTCGAAAAATGTTGAATAATTTTTTCCTAGCCTGTATTATGAATTCACGCATTGTTCTGCAATTCGTTAAAGCACTATCATTAGGTTATTAATGCGATAATTAGTAAAGCACCAGTAACGCGAAACGGAATGTTTGCAAGCATAACGCGTTTGAATTCATGTTTACAAACATGATACTGATTAATCGACGATTTTGTAGCGGTCGTTAGAAGTAGTGCGTCTCTATTTGTTACAATTGTGTAACACTTGACTTGCCACGTGTCATGGCTTATGTTCAGGTGCGAAGGTTAAGGTCATGCTCCCGCTGGTAACACTCTAATGGCTGCTTCCTAATTAGCAACGCGCAATATCCGCCAGCAACTGTGCAGCAGTTGTGTAACAATCGATAACCTGTATTTATATTCCAGTGTACCTTAGTAGGAAGCACATCGAGTGATGTCTGACACGGATTGAAATATGTAAATTATTAAAATTTGAAAAAATTGCGCTACATGTACTAGAGTTGTAATTTAGACAAGTCGAAAAATTAGAAAAAAGGCCAAACCCAGGAATAATTTATCGAAAGCTGAATTTTGTATTGTATACTATGTATGAATAGACCCTGATATAATCAATATACATATATAAAAATAAACCCTAACCTAACCGCCAAGTTTTCTGCACAACCACCCACCGGTGGTTATAGTGGTGTCACATCGAAAATATGCGAGTTTTGTGGGGGTGGCTGTTCATGGGTAGGAGTGGGTGACGAAAATGTGCTTTCTAGCACATTGTTTTGTTATGGGAAGGCCGCAAATGCTTCAAATTGTTTCAAAATAGGCGCGCCGACTGTGTCGGTGAGTCTAGAAGGTTCCGGAAAACCTGCTCTAGAAAGTTCTGGAAGGAGAAGGTTCTAGAAAATTCACGAAAGTTCTATAAGGTTCTAAACTGAGTGGCGGAATGTGTCGGTGTGTCTAGAAGGTTCATGTATATTCGACAAATTTCTTGAAAGTTCTGGAAATAGAAGGTTCGTGAAAGTTCTATGACGATCCAAACAGTGTACTAAAAATCTACGCGTGCGAAGCCGCGTGGGCACAGCTAGTTGTTTAAATATAACGTCAAACGTCCCCATTTCATTACCGGTAAATCGGCGTTTGTCAAACAAAAGAATTTTAATTGATTGATACATACACATATAATACATAAAAATGTAGTTAGCCTTAGGGCCACTACCTACCTCGATAGGTATAATATAGCAATACCTGTTCTGAGGCAGGTAGCCTTTTTTATCATTTTACCACCTTAGATAGATAATATCGATAGATATCTAGATAATATTTATTTTGAGAGAAATTACGTAAGTAAAAAATATTTAAAAAAAGAAATGTATCATACGAGATGCAGGAAAACATTAATCGAGCTGAGATGTGCTAGACTTTGTCACAATACAGTTTTTTGTAAATATCTCGTTAACAGTGAGTTTTAACGGCAAAATTGTAAGGAGCTAAGTTGTAGCTTGTAAAATTTTCAACAAAAAAGTTGCGTAATGTGAGTTGATGTGAGTAGCCAGTTTGGAGATACAGCTATATAAAATTGTATACAGTGTGTATTCCTACTATGAGACGTTTAGTGTGCACCACTCGATGCGATGTAAACATCTTTTCAATTAAGAAAGACAATCGAATTAGTATGTGTATGTCATGCGTACAAGGCACATTGTTTCGTTGTGTCTGTGTTAAACACCAATTCGACGAAAGAATATGCCTCGTACGCAAGGCTTACACATACAAATTAGATTGTCTTTCTTAAATGGAAAGAGGTCTACACGTCATTGGAGTCATTGGAATTGAATACAACTTAAAACGTATACATAATGGCATGGCTGATTACAGTACATTTTAATTTTTAATAATTTCATATAGTTTTAATCCTGGCGAAATACTACGGTATTCAGATAATCTGGGTTCTACAGAACCAAAATAAAATATGTGTTATCGTGCGTATTAAAGATACATACCTTAATTCCAAAGCTCTGCCGGGACTCTTTCTGAAAAGATAAGAAAAACATTTTTTAGATATATTAACAAATTTGATAGTAGGTCTTATGTATTTATTAAAGCGCACGACTTCTTTCGTCGCGTAATAAATTATTATTTTTTCAGTGATTTTATAGATCCATGGTCTAAGAGAGGACCAACACATAATATTGTCACGAGATTGTAGAATCATAAAGAATTACACATATCCGATGGTTTCACAGCATTCTTTAACACTAAAATTGGAAGATACGGTCTAGCAGATTCTGTAAAAATCGAGAAAAGCGACATAAACGGGTCTATAAAAGCGAGGGCGCCGTGCTGCGCGGAACAATTGTTTGTAGCGACATTGTAGTGACAGCGATAAAATCCACAGACAAAGCGACAACTAACAGTGTGTCCAGCGATAGTAAATTAAGAAAGTACCTACCAGCGAGCGAGAAGTTTTCTAGTGCGAACCTGAGAGATTTAAGTAACGCGAATCAGTATATGAGAGATAAGTTATTCGGGAGTAAAAATTAGTGCGAATTACGAAGTAAGTGAGAGAAATATTCTAGAAATATTTAGTGTAAACATTAATTTTGAATATTTCATTTGCCTCACACAGCCACGATCCAGTGTAAATATGAGTGCATACCTCTACCTTTATTGCATTACCCAATTGGCCATGACACGGTAATTGAATAAGGGTTAATTGAAAAGTGCTGGCCTTACAAGTTGTAAGCCTTGCGGAGGAACTGCGAGTCCGATAATAGAATTAGTGGATGCGTCTGCTACGCGCGATTCAGAAGTTGGTTTGTCGTATTGTCTGACTAACTCAGTTGTTGAATAAATTATATTTGCACGAAATATGCGGTTAGAGAACTTAACACCAGGAATTACAGGGGTTTCAAATAATTCAAAGGGTATGTAAGAAGAATATTTACGGCGTCGAATATTTATACATTCATTAAGTTAAATAAGTCTCACAGAGACGAAGTTATGTATGTAAAAATGTATGGAAGTCTTTACAGGGTGGTTCAGGGCTTATTTATCTTAATTAATAATTATCCCTCTGTGGATAAAATCCTATAATTGTGTTCTCAGAACATACATATAAAAATATTATTTAAATATTCATACGCCCTGAATATTTAAAATATACCTATTTGCTAATGTTTTTATCGTGTGTTTATTTTTCATTTTATGATACAAGAAAAAAATTCCATCTACATAAATCCATTTTTTACTTTGTAGTTACAATAAATGTAATATAATTAATGATTGTGAAAAGGGTGGAAAACTTTTCTCTACTTTAGTTAATTTATTATCTATATATTAATTACTCCAACCAATGTCGTTTCTGCATACTGATAATTTCTGTTGCCAGTTTAAAAAAAAACATTTTAGAGTACATTAAAAAGATTGAAAAATATAGGAATACGAACAAACTGATATCAAAAAACATCCAAATCCAAATTATCGAAAATTAAAATATCGCAATTTATAGATTTTTTAAAATATTTTCGTGGAATCCGTGTATTTAAAACAGCCAACGTAATTGCAGTCAACGAATTTTTGTGCTGGTCATACCACAGAATGACGCTTTATGACATTGACAGTAAGTATACGTTTACGCTTTTCTTTTTATTGTTTTTGCATTAATCTTGCTTCAATAAACGTTCAAAACATTTATTTATTAAACATTTATTACGCTTTATATTTTATTTAAACTGCAAAGTGAACTTAACCTTAGATTAACGTCATAACGTCTCTCATATAACCTCAAAAGACTCACAGCGCGTGGCGCGAATGTCATTTTACGTGTCATTTTCTCCGTATTTATACATAAATATTATTATTTTTCAGAATTCCGATGGAATACTCAACATCACAAAGCGGCAATTTGATAATGCGATTCGAGTTCACAATATGAAAGAAGAAATGCCAGACGTAGACTGTCAAACATAACAGAAGAGGAATGTGAAAGAAGGAATGCTGACCAGCGGGAACGTAAAAAAGCTAGGCAAAGAGTGTATGCTGAAGGAAGAAATGCGAAATCTTATTTTAAATGTGCAGTACAACTGTGCTAATGCATTTGCATCTTTCGGAGTGCAAATAAGTGACATACCAGGTGTAGGCCCGTATTGTTTAAAAATTTCAGGTGAAGTATATCATAGAACGTCTAGAAGTTTGCAGAGTGATGGAGAGGTGCCGGCATATGCGCAACTATATGTTTACGATGCGGATGAAGCAGTCAGGGTACGTATGAGCCATCCGTCTAACCTTAGATGTCAACAAAATATAATGGAAACTATTGATAATGTCATCCGTCGTGTAAGTCCATATGCTCTCCAATACAAAAGGTTGAAAGAAGCGGTTGAGGAAGAAGAATCTATAGTTGCAGAGCACGGGGGCCAGATGCGGAATATTCAACTACTCTTTACGCGTTCTTCGTTAGATGACCAAAGAAGGTATAATGCTCCATCTAATAATAATGAAGTCGCCATTGTGTATGTAGCAGATTACGAAGGTAGGTTACCGCCAAACGTAGATTTTGCTGTTCACCCTAAGAATGTAGGAGGTCTCCAGCGTATTAATATGTTATCAAAACATTTAGTTCCGATGGTTTTTCCATTGTTATTTCCATCAGGTGAATTTGGTTGGACTCTACAGCCTTAAATAATACAACATTAACTGCATGGTTTAAACTTAACCAACAAGATAATGAGGCATGTAATATTAAGTATCAGGATTTAACTAATTTCTATGTTTTTTCTAGCAATAAGCAGTGGAAGAAGAGGCAATGTGGCGGGGACAAGATTATTGGTCGCATGTCCCCCGTTTCTCCTAGAAATATAGAATTATACCATTTAAGACTTATTCTTTTACCAGTGACTGGGGCTACGTCCTTTGAATCTTTGCGGACTATTAATGGTTGTCTTACTTCCTACATTTCGTGATGCAGTACGAGAATTAGGACTCATCGATGATATTGGAGAATGGCAGTGTTGCATGGCTGAAGCTTCAACGTATATGATGCCCAAAGCTCTTCGTGACCTATTTGTCTTATTAATGATTCATTGCCTCCCACCACATCCGTTGCAGCTGTGGAACGATTTCAAAGATTTGATGTCAGAAGACTTTAGTCGTCAAAGTGCTACTGCAGAAATTGCACAAAATTGTTCCCTTTTGTATATTCAAAAGGCATTAATAAATGAAAATTCTTCATGCACATCACAGGGTTTGCCGGGACCAGATTACAGCAATACTTATAATGAAGTGGTTGATATTAATTTAGCATTAGAAAGTTCTTTAGGGTCAGAGATGGCTGGAAAACTCAATCGAGAACATTGTGCTTTCGACAGTATATTAAGTAAAAAATTTCAGATGTATCTGAAACAAAAAAATGTTTCTTTATTGACGGTCCTGGTGGCACAGGTAAAACGTTCCTTTATAAGACTATTATACATACTTGAAGAGGAAATCTAAGAAAGTTTTATCTGTTGCTTGGACAGGAATATCAGCAATTTTATTACCAGGTGGACGTACATGTCACATGGCTTTTAATTTACTTCTTGATTTATAGAATAACACAACATGCAGAGTGACATCCAAGAACCGTGCAATTATAAGTGCAGCTGATGTATCATCTGGGATGAAGCGCCGATGGCGCCAGTTATAGCTTTAGATATAATTGAACGTACTCTGCGCGATATAATGGGTAATAATGATATTTTTGGCAATAAAGTAATCATTTTGGGCGGCGACTAGACAAATTCTACCAGTTTCTCGAAGGGCTTCTCGCGGTCAGTTAGTAGCG
This sequence comes from Agrypnia vestita, assembly GCA_016648135.1. Lineage (NCBI taxonomy): Eukaryota > Metazoa > Arthropoda > Insecta > Trichoptera > Phryganeidae > Agrypnia > Agrypnia vestita. The sequence goes on from JADDOH010012066.1 coordinate 18,763, forward strand.
ACATCTATTAAAAACAGCCAACATTGGAAAAATTTTACTATTTTCAATTTGAAAACTAATGTCCCGCTTTAGAAGGTGAAAATTCATTTACACAGTGGCTTTTAGATTTAGGCGATGGAAAGCTGCCTCCTGTGGAAGGAAAGTATGCGTCATCAGTGCTTATTCCAAATGAAAGTGTAAGTCAAAATGTTGTTCAAAGCATATATAATGAAGTACATTCTATAGCGGATGTTCCCCTAATGAGTAAACGAGCGATACTGTGTCCAAAGAATGAACATGCTCGATTGGTTAACGAAGATGTACTCGGGCGTTTAGAAGGTCCAATCTTTACATTTTATTATGTGGATAGTATTAAAGATGATGGTCGTGAAATGGACTACAAAATGATATATTTTTAAAATACATTCATTTATCAATAATCATTAAACTAAAATGCTATGTAATTTATTAATAAATAAGACGCTGTAATTTTATCGATAAAAATAAATACAAAGAAGAATTTGACAGCTGTTTCATTTTTTGTATGTCACTGACAGCTACCATAGACAGTAAAACCTGATTTTTTCACTGAAATTTTGTCTGTCACTGACAGCTACCATAGACACTAAAACCTGATTTTTTTCTCCTCAATGTTGATGTTGATGTTGAATTCATTATTTTTAAACCAGCCAAACTTAAAAACTCAGAGTTGACAGCATCACAATATTATACAGTAACTGTCAAGAAACAAAAAAAGAAATATTGCTTACTTCAAAATACGGCCAATTATCAAATTGTATTAACTTTGTAACAGTAAGGAAATCAATTGTGTTTGTTGCAGAGCAAACACAATTGGCCGCGGGACGACCGTCATTGGCCGCGAAGCGGCCACAATAGCAAAAATGGAAATTTTCCAGATACAATTGGCCGCGAAGCGGCTGACGTAGGCATAGGTAAACAATTGTGTTTGCTGCACAGCAAACACAATTGGCCGCGCAGCGGCCATGGCTGGCCGCGGAGCGGCCGTCATTGGCCGCGAAGCGGCCACAATAGCCGCCCGCAGGGCCTAGCAGTAAGCAATCGGCGAAGCCGATTGCTTTCCTGCTAGTATTATTTTATTACTCGAGTATCAGAATCTATCGCCGACAGGTGAAGGATTTAACTGAACAGTTTCAAATATATAAAAATTATTAATTAGGTACTGACATAAGGAGCCGGAATTACTGGTGTAAAGGTGGTTGTAGTATCGGAAATACTGGAGAAGAGAAGAGAAGATTTTTCATTTAATGATCATCGTGAAGAATCTCTTCTATGTTAACGCCAAATCCATCAACAATATAAGTTTAATCTAAATTTAATTTTAAACGCTATAAGAAGGCACAGGACTTAATTACTTTGGTTAAAAACATCGCGAACATATCCGTGCTTGGGAATATCAAAGATTTTATTGTGACTTCACCAGGAATCGAACCCTGAACTTGCGATACGACAAGGTCACTAGACTTAGTATAGTGTCAAAGGTCGTGGCTGGAGAGGAATTAATGAATAATTTATTAATTAATGATTAATTAATTATTCAAGTCACTTAAAACGAATTAAACTTAACGCTATTCTTTAAATTACATTTTTCGCAGTATATCACTCGGAAATGAACACTTTATTATCGCTGGGTAACACGTATCTAACATCCACTAGAATATTTCATCAAGTTCTTTTTTTCGCCGATTAGGTACATCGCTTGATTATTCGCTTTATTTATTGCTTTGATTCCCTCACGACTGGTCACACTGGGCATCGTCTTACGCGTACTTGGCGGCCGATTTTATACCGAACGAACTGTCATCACGACAACGTCGCGGCCGGCGCCGTATGATGCTGATAGTTTCGTACTTTCTAGAAGGTTCTTGTTGCTTCTCGGTTGAACTAGGCGTTTCTAAGCCTTTCTTGATTCTTCGATAGTGTTGTGATAAGTGACATATTACCAGGAGGTCGGACAGTGCGTAAATTCTTTTTAGTATCTCTATCAGACAAAAGAAAATATGAACACAACAATGGTAGTTTCTAATCGATGCATGGCGGGTCTTAGGAATCAATTCTGGAGATTAAGCAGATAAGGGATGAGGGCATTCATTTTGCATAGTTAAAAATACACTGTATAAACGGTTCATCAATCTTGGCACTATAACCAGGATTGACCATGTCCGCTTCAAGGAGAACCCTTCGCTTATTCTCCGTTCAGCTCGGAGTCTTCCTTCGCTAATCATCGACCCAATAAACAATGTTCTAGTAACATTGTTTACTGGCAGTTTCACATCCGAGTTCGTGGCGTACTATGTTTCAACTTTGCGTCGAGTGCTGCTCGCAGCTAACTAATGAAACCTAACTTTGAGAATACGGCTCAGGTTTCAAGCGCGTGCTCGAGAAATTCTGGATCTTGTAGATCAGGTTTTAATGTTGTAGCGCGTAAATACAACTGAACAAGAGATGATTTTTTTAAATGTTTTAAAATGTTGCTTATACACCATAAAGGATCCTGAGGACCGTTGCACGTCGCAAGGTAGACCGCGTTAATCTGGAAACCGCGCACTTTATGCGAAAGCTTTTAGCTTATTATACAAAACACTCTTAATTTAATTTAATTTTATTGATTTTGTAACTCTTAATATTAGTTGTTTCTAATTTTCCCACCATAAAATGTATATTTCTCAAAATAAAAATTTTCTACATAAATAAAAAGTGTACTTTAAAGTCAGACTAGGATTAACTATCAGGGACATTAACTATCTGTATTTAAAAAAAAATGAAATTGTTTACTTATATATTTTTAGTATTAGTGTAGGACTAAACAAGCTTTGTGTAAAGTGCGAGGTGAAATTTTTACGAAAATGGCGCTATTAATTATATATTCATTATTATTATTATATCTTAAACTCGTAACTGTTACGGTTACTGCGAAAAGTTGATAAATCCTTAAAATGGAATAATCGCCATTTTAAAGTTTGATTATTTTTACTATTTACTTCCCATGTCCTGATAGGTCGAGTTTGACTGTCCATTGTTTTTGTTAATTTTGTATTTATACTCTCTTTTAACTCGTAGCGTCTGTTTGCTTGTCTGGCGAAAAAACTTTGGATCGATTTTTAACTTTTTTCCCGTGATCCAATCGAGCTGAAACTTTTCAAGCAGACTCGTGGCGATGATCTATCTAACGAATGATCTAACAAATTTTCGCTAAAAAAATGAATAATTATAGTATAATTTTGCATATTTTGAAATTTTTTATTAATCAATTTTGTCGCGTCGCCCGACTCGAGCTCAACGCGTAGGGTAAGAGCTAAACCTGTTTTAACTAGGAAATGAGAAAGGGAGTATAATTAAAACGAGGTTTTTATGGGTTAGTTTTTTACAAACCTTCGCCTGTGATTTTAGAAAATACTGGATTTACGATATTTTCATGAAAAAACAAATAGCTATAAAATTGCATTACCGATATCAGAGGACCTACAAACTTTCTGCAGACATAGAGATATTCAAGTACATAAACACAATTCGTCACTAATTCAATTTATCTAAAATGTGGACTTAACCAACATTTGGCAGTAACCCCATGATATACACTGTGCTCTATTAAATAGATTTAGCTGTCGAAATATTTTTTAGTACGGAATATATTTTTCTGTATTGAAACTGTGAAATTTTTATGATTTGCATATAAATCATACAATTGAGTGCGATAGAATTATAAAGCTGTTACTGTGATTGTTAAGAGCAATATCGCTGGCAATTCTCAATCAGAAGTTTCATTATATTTTTCAGAAATTTTCTGTAATCTTCTTAAAACAGCCCCTCACATTGTCTTTAAAAATTCATGACATGAAGATAAACACAAATTTAAACATCCCTGATAGAAAATGTTCAATCGCAATCATTATAATAATAAGATTAGAATGTTTAAAAAAAGCTTTATGATTTTATATCTGCTATATATTTTATTTTCTGTGAAGTTATCTATAAACTCTTCATATTTCCGCAGGAATGTTTTTGGTTAGGGATAATTAAGGGTAGGTGATCCATTAGGAAGGGGGCGGGACATTAAGGGCTCGCAGATTAAAAGGGTTTGTCTGTATGGTTAATGTTCACCCGAATGTAATAACGTTATACATATAATATGAAAATCTTGCCCTCCATTACACTTCTAGTCAGCAAGATTATTATGTTCATTATGATTATTAAGTTCATCAACTGTTAGATGAGTTCTTCCAACTGCCGATAACTTATACTCAGTTTGTTTCATTTTAAATATTTTATGCTGATCTCGTTTTTATTACTTATATTACATTAAAAAAAGAGAATGAGAATGCTATTAAGCATCTTTAATGTTAGGATTTGAGCAAATAGTCAGCGAAAGATTTCAATGAAATTTTGTAAATAAATCTTGAAACGAAATTTTTATTTTAATTTTATTTACTAAATATATGGAGGGCGATGGTCGCAATATCAGACAAGAGCCTGCATTAGTATATAATTGATATAAATTAACTTTGTTTAAACCACTTATTTATTGAAAAAAAATCAACATTAGTATATGTCTGCATAGTGATTATTCTATTAATAAGTCCATATGTTTACCTACCAGTATGTCTATTTACAAAGGAGAATGACCAAACCTTTATTATGAAGGGACCAGATCAATAAGCGTTTGGAATGTAACCAATTATCTATGATCAAAGACATCAAACAGGAGTCTATTAAGTATTTCCCCATTCCAACCAAACCCTACCTTAATTCCCCGACAACGCGTTATAAGATAGACTAGTATTATAGACTCGAAATCAGTGCATAAGAGTGTCACTAAACTTATTATAATATAATTAGTCATACACCCGTGAAAAATCACGGAACAAGAAATGGTTTGCGTCTTTGCTAAGCCACAGTGTATATTATGTAGTATATTTTTGAGGGTAGCAACATGCCTTAAGCGGCCGGTTCGGGTTTGCTGGCAGGGGGTTCAAGCCCCATCTCCGGCCGTTTAATTTGGTTTTTTGGCAGTTACGGACAGACAGACAGACAGATGGACGTACAGATAGACAGACAACGAAATTATTGTTTTATATAAAGTACGTTACATATTAAGTATTTTTTACTAACTAGTGGCGACGATAAATGATATTTATGATTTAATAATTTCAATTCAATAATTTTTGAATAAAATGAAGATGAGACAGGATAAACATTATATTCTCAATGCATCTTATTTGAGTCACATCTTTCCACGTAGAAGTTGGTGACTGGAAATAAATATTATAAGAAATTAATAAAAATTCCAAATGTGTTGACTCATCGTCGTCTTTATCCTTGATTCCATATAATATTCAACGAATTTGTACTTTTTACTCCCTTTCTTTAAAAAAAAAACTTTGGATCGATTTTTAACCCTTTTCCCGTGATCCAATCGATCTGAAACTTTGCAGGTAGGCTCGTGGCGACATAAAAATTATCTAACAAATTTTCGCTTAATTTTTTAAAATAATTATAGTATAATGTTGTAATATTCGAACCCGACGCGTGGAGTAGGCGCGAAATCTGTTTTAACGAGAAAGGGAGTGTAATAAAAATTTGGTTTTTATGGGTTAGTTTTTTATTTACCATTTGTTATTAAAAAAATAAATTATTCAATGCTACGTTTTACTTCGTTATTATTTTAACTGTACACAACTGACCACCTAATATAGGTATATACAATTCTAATGCTTTCTGTTTTAAAAATTGAATTAACTTAGACTAGCCCATCAACTATTAAACAAACCGAGTTGCATATTTTTTTACTATACGTATTTGTCGTAAAAAAAATTACAGTTCTATTTTTAAGATTCGCTCTTAACCCATCCCTTGGCAAGCAGTGACATATGTCTTCCGAGCTAGTTAAATCTGTAATATATCCGTAAATACACGCATCATAAAATTCATGTTTAAGCTTATTCCTTACAAAAACATATGCCCTTAGAAGTTTTTATTATTACAAAAAAATGGAAAACCATCGAATCGTATTTAAACTTAATATTTTTTAATTCGATTCGTTGTATAATTGATGCCTTGGATCTTAGCAGCGATAAAAAATACAATTTTTAGAAAAACACAAAAAGATTACACATTCATTTCACAGTGAAAAGGGTAACAAACATACACAAATATAATTCGTAAACATAAACACATGAAATCATATTATTTAACATAGGTAAACATAAACAAATAATATAATTAAATGAGGAAATATAATGATCGAATTATATTATTATCGTTTCTTACTTTTTCTTAAAAGTTAATTATTTTTAACCGTGTAATCTGGTAAAAGCATTTTTTTCTTAAAAATAATTTTTTTACGGCTACACCAGCCATGTTGAGTGGATGCGGATAATTCAGATTTTACGAAGAGTCCGGTACTAGAAGTCGGTACTTGGGCGGTATGGCTGTTTGTATATTTTGGTCCACGCGCTTCTGGTATGCGGCTTGAATATTGAAGTCAAACATAGTTGTCTTATTTCTAGTTCAGAATAATAATCTTGGCAACCGCATTTATCGCGTAACTATGTCTCAAGTCAACGTACGAACATTAATACGTTTCTACTATAAAAATACAGTATTTTATTTGATGTAGGTGGTTAACAGTTGATTATGGGTTTAAAGAAAGAACATTATACACGTATAGTTTTACGCCACTTTCCTGCTTTTAATATACAGGGTTATTTGTAAAACATTAATAACCTCACTGGGCTATATTCATGTCTTAATTATGAGTCGAAAATGTTCAAGCTATTATGCCCTAATATCAATAGTTAAGGAGATATGCGACATCAAAGTTTGCATTTTTTCTCAATATTTATGACTTATTTTTTGTAAAACGTTGGATTATCATTACAGTAACTCATATCGATTACGAAAAATTCATTCGTTTCAATACAAGTTAAATAAAATGATAAAAACCCCGAAAAAATTCCAATTGGAATGTTTTCCAATTGGAATTCAAAGGTTTTTATTTTTTATTTGACTTGTATTGAAGATAATGAATTTTTCATATTCGATATAAGTTACTGTAATGATTGTCCAACGTTTTACAAAAAATAAGTTGGAAATATTGGAAAAAAAAATGCAAACTTTGATGTCGCATATCTCCTAAACTATTGATATTAGGTCATAATAGCTTGAACATTTTCGACTCATAATCAAGGCAGGAATATATTCCTGCGAGGTTATTAATGTTTTACAAATAACCCTGTATACTGTCATCATATTAAAGAAACTTATATGATTTAACCAGTTCCAATTTTAATAAATTATATAGGAAAAAAAATTTGAACCTACATTACTGTGTAAGAAAATATATTTTGTTTCATCTGTACATATGCGTATTAAATTCATATAAAAATATTATATTGATTAGGGTCAAAAAACTTACTTTATTTTATTTCTTAACAGAACGATGTAATACACTTTTTTCTAGCTGCTTTCTAAACCTTCTACGTATTGTATGTAATATTAGGGATGCAGGCACAAAGTGATTTTATCGCCCGGTAAAAAATGTCGGTACTACGAATGCCCTACACAACATAAAACTGTCGGTAGAAAGTCGGTCAAAGAATATTTATATTCAAATGAATGGTAAAATACGGTAAATAGGGTTTGAGGTACGCAGAGCCAACTTTACCCAAGAGTGTTCCTTTATGTTTCTTAGCTTTGAACAACCCACCTCATTGAAATGAATATGTTTTAACGCGCAAATCCTGCTGGATTAAACTTAAGGACTCGTCACCCAGAAAATATTTCCTAATGACGCTATTCATATTATTTCATCGTGATAATTATGTGTCAGGAGTTGGTGGCGGAGTCAGCGTCATGTGATAATTTCGCAACATTTAAATGACATACCTCATTATTATACTTATTATTATTCGCAGTATTTTGGCGATGGGTTACACATAATTTTGATGACTTTATCTTTACACGAAATTTAAACCATCAATATATTACTAATTCATTTACTGCCTTGGCGAGTAGCAAAGCGTGATGAAACGAATTTAAACACAACGACGTATATCATCCTACAGAGCTCCAAATATCTATACCTATAAAACTCAATGTCTGTCTGTCTGTTGTCTATACAAATCTACACTGTCCGATTCGACTCAAATTTTGCAAACTTATGCTTTAGAACTCGGCAGGTAGCATAATAGATATTTCCCCTCCACTTTTACCCCTTCCCATCCCCCGATATATTTTCAATGCAAATCTGTAAAATTTGCCAACTTATTCTTTAGGAGCAGTCGGGTAATATAGGCGAAATTTCCCCTTCCCCCCCTAACACATCCCCTCCCACAGATATATTTTTTGTACAAATCTACACCGCTTCACCGATTGGACCCAAACTTTGCATACATATTCCCGACGGAAAAAATAGGCCACATTTCTTCCCAAGGCATCCTATCTATCCCAGCCTTGATTAAATGGAAACATTGTTTTAATTAGAGACTTTGCAAATCAATGGAACCTTTCTTTCTACCCAGAAATTTATTTTCAACTTAACCCTTAAGCAGTGCAATGCCGGGTACGAACAGCTAGTACAATATATTTTATAAAGGTCGTATGTATTTTCTACAATATTAAAATAAAAAAATATCAAATGGAATAAAATATTTATAAAATTTTGAACCAATAATATATAATATTGAACTATTAATAAACAAATAATTCTAGATTCAGTGTACCTGTATTCATATACTGTAAGATTGCGCAAATATTATTCAGCGGAGTATTATTTGTGATAAAACAAAAATTCGATATTAAAAAAATATATTATTTTTGTCCTGAAAAATTCATCTTAATTAAAAAGTAAGTTTTGCTATAGTTTTTGTAAATAAAATGCTTAAACATAACTCTTAATAAGGTTTGCTCTCAGGAATATCACTCAGCTACAATTAGTAGCCTCTACAATAGAAATGAAACAAAGGAGCACGAATGAACATAAAATTAAAGCAAAACCATTCTGTCAAGACGGCCGGAAATTTAAAGTAAAACTATTCTGTCATGGCCGGAAAAACTTGTGAAAAGTCAGTTTACAGAAAATTTTGGTTTGCCAGCTGGGGTTGCAGCCCTGAGAGTGAAAACATTCCAGCCAATAAAATTGATCGTGCAGTTAAATAAAAAACAGTTTTATTTCTCTTAAAACATTCTACTGAGACTGATAGAGTAAATTATAAATTGAGTACGTCATTTAACTTGTATATGAAATAGAAAATAGTGTGAAATAATACCCATTTCTAAGGGCCTCGCACGGAAACGCTCATTATAAACAAGCCATACATTAAGTCGGCAAGTATATATATATTTTTAAAGAAAATTTAATCACATGAAGTAATGTCAATAAATTATGTAAATAACTATAATGGCATACTTTTACGCCTTACTTTTCTAATAAAAATATTCTATACTTTTCTAATAAGAATATTATCAGATGAGTGTACTTTTACCCACAGTGTGCTTAATGGTGAGACCATAAATTAAAAAATGTCCTCAAATCTACAATACTTAAATTAATGTTTTTTAAGAATGTCATTAGATTTTCACGGCCGTTCAGAATTTCTGATATGTGTTATTTTTGGTGTTATGCCGTAAAAACACAACAAAAGTCGAAAAATGAACACAACGATGCATTATTCTCAGTCTAATTAAAAGAGAAAATTTTAAATATACATTCGTTTATTTTTCCTATTACTTAATCAATCATAGTCTTAATAATCAATACCAAATCAATGATAACCACATAAACGATATATAGTCTTGAAAAAAAAAACAGTAGTCTTTTAACCAAGCCATTAAATTATGTACGTAATAATTAATTAATTATGTACGTGTAATTTTCTTTCGTGTACACGCTCTAAGTGTAGACATGAAAAAATAAATCATTGTGGAATAAATATAATATAGGCAGTTTTAATATACATATAGCGCAGCATGCTTGAATAAAGCAGAAATATTATATAAACCACGTGCCATGCTGGATCCAAAATGTAAAACCCACAAAATTCGAGTGAATATCTCAAAAGGAGGTAACATACTCAGCGCGCTGAGAGCTTTTGAAAATCCAGTTATAGCGTCCTATGAAAATGTGTACATAAATTGTGAATATGTAAGTTGCCACATTTGTGAAAATGCTGAAATAAATTCTCAGAAAAGTGGTAAAAATTTTCACACGAAAGATCGTTTCTTTTATTGTATGAAAATGAGTTTGCACAGGGAGGTAAATGCATTTATTTTCTTAGAAAATTTTGGAATTGGAGCAAAGGAAGCCTCAAAAGAAAATACTCGAAACAGGTTTCAGCAACCTAGCAACTCAATTTCAGAAGGAAATGAAAAAACACGAATAATTCCGAATTTTCGGTAAAATTATTTTCGTTGTACCGAATCAAATATGAGAAATTCGTACTAAGTCTTGTGTCTAAGAATCGTAAACTCATTAAGGTTCTCCATTATATATTATATTAAGCTTATTAAGTCGTTCGATTGTAATACCTATACCGCCCTTATCGGTATAATAATTATTTTTGCAGATTGTTAATAAGTTTATTGGTTGTATTCTGATGGGTAGTCTCTGTAAGAGATAACTATGTAAAAGCTTAAAGTTTATTATAGACTGCATATTATAAAGCAATAGCAAAAATTATATTTTACCAATGCAGGCAATGCAAAATGTATCAAATAATGAATTACAGTTTCACTGCTCAGTATCGCTATATGTATAATTTATTTAGAACCAATTTATTTTTTCTGCTGGCAAGTTTTTTGACTTTGAATTTGACGTAAGTATAAAGAGTTTTTAATATCTCTATAATAATCTATATTAAATTATATTCTCTTTTATATATTCAAATTAAAATATACGCTTATATATTTACGTTGCACGCAAATGAATTTCAAAATAATTAAACTGCGATGTAATATTATTAATCAACCGTCGTTAATATTCATTTCAAGGGTAGGTTAAAGTAATTGAGAGTAGCGCCGAAATAAAAATCTGCAACTGGACAACTGTCAATTATTGGACAGTGACAGTTCGGAAACGAAAATAATATCTGTTTATACAGAATATTTATCAAATAAATATAAAAATATTTTTTTACAGGAAAAATGCTACCACTGTGATACAAACATGTATTATTCATGTACAAGATGTCTCAGAGACAGTGGTCCAAACGAAGCATGCGTTTAGGGAACAATGCTATCATGGGACATCTGTATAAAGGATTGTCATACAAGTACATATTTTATATAATCAAGATACAGAAGAGAATAATATACAGAAAAGGCAAACATGTTAGTATTTATGGAACAAATTTAAATCTTTTAAAACTCTATGTAAATAACATGTTAACACAATAAAAACGGTACAAAATTTGATTCATATGAAAATGTAGTTATATGTTCAAAAATTCAAACGGCTAATACTCAAAGGGCTAGAGAAAGGCAAACAGTTACATGTACATACATGTACATTTTTTTCAATTTTAGATATACATACACAGTGTAGCTTATAAATCTTTAGAGACACAGTGTTACAAATAAGTTTTTTTGATTATTTCTTAAATGATTGATTGTTAAAGCGGTGTCAGTCTCGTTAAAAGTCGAAATGTGGGATGAGTTGTTGAGCCGTTTGATTGCTGGATATACCTGCCGACAGAGAATTTGCAACGATAAAGCATCGGGCGCAGGAATACGCTGACTAGTCGAAATGCAAATGAGGTCGGACGGAGGGACGGGAGTAATATCTGACCCCGAGGGCCGGAACCTTTTTTTTTCATTTAGGAGAGTGTAAAAACTTTACTGCGGTAAGTCAAAGCCTGAAAAACTCTCCAGCGGCTTAAGAATTTTTTGTATCTACATAAATATATTGAATACCAAACACATTTTTTGATGAAAACTTATGCAACTTAAAATAATATTAATAATGTATGTACCAGTAACGAAATCTATGAATACTACTTCATTGGAAGGACCATAGATTTCTCTAGAATCCCTTTAAGTATTTGGAAGAATACCGATTTTTAACATATATGTATAAAACTTACAAAAAATTTGATAATGTGTGGATGTTCTTACGGTAGAATTGGTGAACGTTGCATTGAAATAATCAATTAAGCAAACTCTTACAAGCAAGGTTGTAAGCCCTGAGCCGTCGTATAAGAAACTTCCATACACGCTTCTCATATAAATAGCTTCGGCTCTGTGTGATTTCTATAATTCATCTTACTTAATAAAATAATGTACTATGTAAGAGTATGTACCTACGTGTGTAGCTTTTCGGGCGTCTTATATGGTATATGAAGGGTACCTACGCAAAACATGGTGCATTTTTTTCTTTTTTGAGATTTAAATGCCAATTTATTCAACAGAGAAAGTGTTTAAGAATGGTATCATTCAAACTACCTAAATCGATTTCATTGCTTCACAAATGAAGGTAGAAGAATATTTAGGTTAGGCAGAAACAGCTAATTGTGTATAAAACTCCACAAAAACGGGCTCTTGGTACCATAAACTAAACACAACAAATACATTATAATTCAAAATAAATGAGAAGTCAATATATAAATTCTTTTAATTAATATTAAATCTATTTTCCAAGTAATAAAGATGTTCTTTTTGCTCTCCTGCAAAATTTTATCATTATGTCGATGAACCTTGTTCCCGTGTACCCTTCATATATATAAATCATAACTTTAAGTACATTATATATTAATTTCAAATAACACATTTTATATTAAATCGTATCTGTATATTTAATTAAATCAAGTTCAAATACAGAACATAATTCTTTGATTATAAAAACAAATGTGATTATTCACATAGAAAGATACACAAAAAATCTGTATAAAAAAATATCACACAGAGTATTACAAATTAATAATCGTCTATTTATATTAGTTTTCAATATCGCAAAAATCATGTATTAATCGCTATTATATAACATTGTACAGTTCGTCAATTTTGACGTGATGACATTTGGCAGATTTCTGACATTTTTCATAGAAACTAAACACGTACACAAATACGTCCCGTCTATTTTGTCTTAGGATATTTAAAAATATCTTTTAATATTCTAAGATATTAAAGCTACCTTTTAATATATAAATAAAGTATTTAGGAATAAATATTTTACTAAAACAGAAGAAACACTGTGGTTTCAAGTAAACATTTTTCCAATAGACAGATTTTTCTGTGTATCTTTGTGATGTGATATCTAATTCGTTTAAATTGTACATATTAACTTAAACTCCAGATTTACATTTAGAAGTTTGACTCCTTAGAAGATTCAACAAGTCTCTTTAAATCAATTCAAAATAATTATCTTTGGTAAAAATAAATAAACTAAAGAAAAGGTAAACAAACAGTGAAAGCGAACGGTTTAATTTTAGTAATAGTTACAATTTCAACGATTGTAGTTGTAAATGGAAAATCACTTACAGAAACAAGACTGATGTCGATAAAATTGCCGACAAAACACTTTGGAAATTCGTTTGGAAACTTGATTTCAACGGCTCTCAAAATTTGCTGACTGAGCCGAATGCATAGAGTACTGAATCCGCAATAGTCTCCTACCAGTTCTTTCTTCTTGCCAAGTCACCGTATGGATTCGGGAAATAAAGAAATTTTCCGTTAAATATATTAATGCCACACATTTTTGAATGAAAACTTTATTAGTCTTATTGCAGATAAATTATGCTGTTTAATAGAAAATGTAGTTAACACGCATGATAAATACACAGGGTAATTAATGATGCAGACAGGTACAGCTTCATTTCAACTTCGTACTTCGTTAAGGGTTGGGTTGGATAGGTATTTAATGCTGGAGGGTAGATATTTAATGCGGCATATAAAAACATGCGAATGAAATAGGAGAAAACCAATTTAAGTTGGCTGGTATTGTTACATCACTCAGAAGGCAAGCATTCTGCTTTATTTATAAGACTAATATTTAATTCAACCCAACGAATGAGGAAGTGTGTAATCGGAATGAGCTGAATTTTAAAAAAAAAAAATTAAATTTTACTTTAAATATATTTTTTAAATATTTTTATCCGTGAAAAAAAAGTATTTAATGATTTACATCAATACGCAGATTAACACAACTCTCAACGTATTCTATGATCAACAGAGACAGATTAAATGTGTAATTCAGACAACTTCCTCCTCAAGCAACCCATCTATACTCATCAGTACAATAGTGGTGTCACGTTTAGACTATTGCATGTATTAATATTTATGCTGGCATGTCGATGTCAGATTACAATCTATGCCGATTGTGGCAGCATGGTTAAAACAACAACATTTTCGCACATTCCTTTTGCTAATACATTGGTTACATGGCGCCTTTTATCTTCAAAAGTCTTGCATTCCAGATAATTTGAATGGTAGAATTTGAATTTGCGTGGTAAACACTCACAAGTGATGTAAAACTTATTAGCCATTGCCAGAAGACTCAGGCAGGCTTTTAAAAACACTGAAAATGCAAATTTCCAAAAATTCAACCACAGCGCCGTTTCTTATGAAATCATTCGAAATGTGGGGTTTAAAAGAAAGACGGCAATATCCAAAAAATTAAAAAATATTTTGAATGACATCACGGTTATTAAATATTATTATAAATTTTATGTATCTATGCCTTCCTAGATCACGTTTCCTATAAATTTACAGACTATAAATATTTCCCATAAAGTATCGCATTCAGTACATTCTAAATTAATAATCCTCGATGCATTAAATTTTTTTTTGGATAGGTTTTACCTGCCCTGCTTTTATAAATTATATTTTTATGAAAGAAAATTACGGAAATGGCGATAAATAAACCATAAATTTTATAATGATTGTTGTTTATGCGTTTTTACATCGTAATATTAAAATATATACGAGCAATAATTTTAAAGCTTTATGCTAGTATATATAAAAATTATATCAATTTTAATTTACATTGATTGAAAATCAAATATATCTCAGTGTTTAATATAAAAACAATTTTCGTAAAATTTTATTCAAGAACTTGTTTTCAATTATTGTATGTATTCATAGAATAAAATAATTATTAGATAAATAACAACCAAACAAACAAAATTTTCATAAAAAATATACGTTAATATGATTTTTTTTTAAATATTCTTTAACAATGAGAAATAAATTTATTATTGGTTGGAATTGCTTTGATTAGAGTGGTTTACTTAATACAATACAAAGAAAATTTGTCATCTACGACGTGGCGGTTGGAAACAATGGAAGGCCTGAAAAGAAAATTGAGGATGAGTTTTAAAAGTGGCGGTGACATGGTGGGACGGGCGGCTGAAAAAGTGGAGACATTAATCGCCAGCTCAGATAAAAGGGAGGTTATTCAACCACGTCGTCACGAAATTATTCTTCCAAAAGATTAATTGGATTGGCTCCCAAATAAAAAATACAATAAAAATTGATCGTCTTTATGGTCTACAGCGCATATTCGAGAATAACTTCATTCGTCACGATCTATGATACAATTAGGTATTCGCTCTGCTGAAGTATCAGATTATTTTAATTGGTGCATTTATTTATTAAAAGGATGCTAATAATAAAATGTCAGCATAATGTGATTACAATCTCACAAAGACCGGAGGTCTGAGTGTGGGAACTATTAACCGGCACAATCAATTAACAGCATAATAAAATACTAAATGAATTAAAATTTATATTTTACACAGCAGTTAAAATAATAATGAAAGAGTTAATTTACGATAGACAATAAATGTTAAACAATATAAATACTTATACGTGTATAGGTAAACAATAAATATAGCAATAGGGATGTGTCTGTAGTAGGTCTTTCATTTTTTTTCAGAACTGGAATTACGGTGCTTGCAATTTTCAATTCCGGGATCTTATAATAATTTTATATATTAATTTTAATTATCATAAAAAACTAACCCATAAAAAAACAAGTTTTTATTATACTATCTTTTTCATTTGTACTGTGTCCAATTTGATATTCTATTAACATATTCCTCTAGCTTTAATTTCATGTGGAAAATCTATTCCATTCATATTATTATCCTTAAAACTTATAGAATATTGAAAACGTAATAATTGGTACAGGGGGGCACGGGGTCGGCGTAATCGTCTGATCGGACTCATGGCTCGATCAGACTAGTTGAAACAGGTTTCGCGCCTTCTCCACGCGTTTTCAGTTTGAAAAAAACCGTTAACATTTCGAAAAATCCAAAATTATACTGTAATTAAATTTTTTAAAACAAAAATTTGTTAGATCATTTTTATCGTCGCCACGAGTCTGCATGCAAAGTTTCAGCTCGATTGGATCACGGGAAAAGGGTTAGAAATAGGTCCAAAGTTTTTTCGGCAGACAAGTAGATGCTACGCATTAAAAGAAAGGGAGTAAAAAAGTAACCCATAAAAACCAAGTTTTTATTATACTCCATTTCTTCGTAAAATATGACAACAATTAGAGACGAATTAAAACATATAACATAACACTAAACTTATAGTAATTTAATATATTTCTAAAATGTCAGATGTTTTGAGCTTTGATAAGATACTTCATGCTTTGAAGATTAAATTCTAAAAACATTTGTCAGTCAATTTAGATTTTCGACATTCGTAGTAAAGTACCTATTATGAATACTGATGGAGTAATTAAAATTTAGAAAACATTCCGCGACGTTATTGGGCCGCTATCCAATTTGAAAAAACCAATAAAATTTCTAAAAATCCAAAATTATACTACAATTATTAATTTTTTTAACGAAAATTTTATAGATCTTCTTGATCGTCGCCACGAGTCTACTTGCCAAGTTTTAGCTCGATTGGATCTCGGGAAAAGGGTCAGAAATCGATCCAAAGTTTTTGTTGACGGCAAGCAAGCAGACGCCACGAGTTAACATAAAGGGAGTAAAAAAACAAAACTTGGAACAGAGATGTTCTTTTTTAGGTTTTATACATACTTACATTAATGTAAGATATTAGATTGATCCATAATTATTCGCTTTTTAAAAAAATTATATTATAGCATGACCAAAAACAAAAACTAACTAAAAATATTTCAGAAACGTCTCGTATTATGTACAATCATTCAGGGGCCGTAGTCACCATCGACGTTAATTACTGTTTCTCTACTTTAGGTAATTAGCTTGGAAGACGGTCAATTCCGCAGGCGAAGAATGTCAGTGTCCAATGTCCTAGTGGTGCAACTTTCTTCCTCTTCCACTATCTGTGGGGCCGAGGGCCAAGAGCTGTAATCAAAATCCGAAGATTGACCCTTTCCTGAATCGTCTAAGTTAGTAACATCAGTTTTGAAGCAAACAAACCAATCTAGGCATGTTCTTTCGCTAATCGTTTCCTCGCCGAAAAGATCGTTGACGCAGCATTTTTCTACCCTTTTTCAAAGTGGTACAGCATAAAATGGCAAATACGTGTGCGGTTTTCGATGCGTATATTGATAATATAACCTTATTAAAAAATTATATTAAGAACAATGTTAATTAAACGTTAAATAATTATGCATCAATCAAATAGTAACAAAAATCACATATAAAAGTAACAACTGTACAGAAGTAAAAAAAATCAAAAAATACATAATACAATCAAAAATGCCGTTGAAAGCAACAGCAATGGAGAACGTCCGCGAAAGACCTGGCATGATCAAATACTACTAAATTGGAGGATGGCCCTGTTAAAAGCCTCAACACCGTAGAGCTTGCATGAGAAGATGTATGAATGTAGGCGAAGAAAAAGTGGTGTGCCAAGATAGAATAATATGGCGTTTTATCCTCTCTGCCTACCCCTGCGAGGAAACGGCGTGATGGATAGTTAGTTAGTTACAATTTTAAAAAAGTCATTTAATATTTTGAAACATGAAATGTATCTTAAAAAATATGAAAGTATCTTTAGTTTCAAAAAAAAAAATAATAATCCGATGCCTGAAAGTTGAAACAAGGTTGAGACAATGTCGAAGAGCAAAAAAATTAAACAAAAATTATAAAATATGTAATAGTTTCTCACAATCTGTCGGCACAGTAACCTCGGTATTTATAAAAGCTCAACACAAGGATTATGTTGCCTAGAAAAGTGCGGGATTCCCGGGATCCCGGGTCTAGCCCGGAATAGGCAATCTCTGACAAATTTTAATTCGGTCCCTGTAGGTAAAAAAGATGTCCATACGACATACAACAATTGTTCGAATAAGCTTAAAAAATATGAATTAAAACAAAATGGTCGGTTCATTTATTTTTTTCTCCTTTTGCATTTTTGACCTACGACACTTTTCTACGACACGTGCAGTATTATTTTAACTAAATAAATAAGTGTTTTATGATCTATTTT
Organism: Agrypnia vestita; assembly: GCA_016648135.1. Lineage (NCBI taxonomy): Eukaryota > Metazoa > Arthropoda > Insecta > Trichoptera > Phryganeidae > Agrypnia > Agrypnia vestita. The sequence goes on from JADDOH010012066.1 coordinate 37,141, forward strand.
TTTAATTTTAATTAAATAAAGTACTAAAAGTACTACACGACTTTAAGAAATGTTAAGTAGTTAAATAAGTTGTCGGAAATCCATTTTTAATGATTATGAATAAGACACAAACTTTGTTTTCCTCCACTATTTTATTTTTACAACACTACATGTTTCAGAAACTTCCGTTTCCTTCTTCAGGTGAGTTGAGACTGAAGTGTGCGGGATGGATGTCTGATGTATGGGTTGTGGATTCAGTAGAAGTGGAGGGGGTGTCTAGGTGGTGGGAGAGCGGGAACATTGTGAGAAAGGGTGATGTGAAGGGTTGTATTTGATTATTGATGATGTTATTTGTTGTGTATAGGTTTTTATGAATTTAAAGTGTTTCTAAATCTGTTTATGTAGGATGAGTATTTTGTATTATTGAATGTGTGGTTATTTTCTATAACATGGTTAGCATGTTCCAAAAAGTTATGATCAGTGAGGCATTTTTTATGTTTTTTTTAAATCTAGTATCTATTGATCTGTCTGTCCCACCTATATGTGTCATATCGCAATCCCGAGATTCGTATCGTGACAATCATTAAAGCGGATGTTCGTAAATCGAGTGTTGTCTGCATTTATATTTGATATGATACTTTATTTTATTATTCCACAAATATATCAAAAATAATAGAACTAGCTTAAAATACTTCGAAAATATACTAGAATTCTTATCACAACGAATTATCGGGGTATATGTCTAATTTGCCAAAATTTCGGCTTATCGAGATTCTACACTCGCAGTAGCCAAGAAACGAACACAAAAAAATGATTTATCCACATCCAGCCGCACGCCTGACTGATTCGGAAAAAGATATGGGAAATGAATATATAAGGATGAAAGGAAAAAAATACGCATATTATATTATACTTTTCTTATTACAGCAGCCTTAATAAATGTGAGATATAAATTTTCATCCATTTGAGAGCCGTCTTATTAATAAAACGACAAAGCGACCTTTTTTTCTATGTACATTTATTGGAACACAAGGAAAAAATAATAAAACAGGTTAATAACAAAAAGATTAAAAAATATTTTTAAGTAATGTTCAGTTAAACATTGATTTTTTTATTTTTTTCAATATTTATTTTCTTCGTTTATTACAGATAAATATATATTTATATGCCAAAATGCACAGCAGTTTTACGGCGTGGTTGCCCATAATATCGTTTAACAAATTATCTTCTTATCATTATTTTTAAGTATTATATTTTTTATGAATATTATTACATATTACCTATGTGTAATTACCTATGTGTAACTTAATAAAAAATGTTACAGGTACATCCAGACATACTAAGAGCTGAATCGTATATTTAATAATGACAGCACCCTGAATTCTCAGAAAGCAATTAGAAGGTTCGAAAAAACATCAGAAGCATTGCCAGTAGCGCAATAATAAATAAAGGAGACTGCTTTATCTTCCAAAAGTCTCGAGTTCGATTAATGAAATAACTTTTGAGACGTGTACTGCAGAAACCCGCATTTATTGGCAATGCCTTAAAGATATTACAAAAATAGTACGAATAAAATTTTTAATATCTTGAAAATTTGAGAAACCTTATTAAAAATTGATTGCCTACTTTTTTGAGAGAAAAGGGAGTAGTAGACATTTTCCAATGATTTTAAATTTGCATATTGGAACTTAGCATCATAACTTTGATAATTTAAACAAAAAAAATAGTATCGTGTTCTTTCATAAGAAATCATTATATTGTCGATAAAAATTTGGATATAGGTATTTTAAATGACAAAGTAATATATATTTAAATAATTTTGAACTTTTATTGGATAATACGAATTGTTAGACATAAGTAAAGTATGTAAAAATAACCAAAATATATATTGTCAGGAGGTTCTAAAATCGAGAAAATTTCTGAATAATCTAGAAGATTTTACAATAATCTGCGAAATGTAAGAATACTCGGAAATACACCAGAAGCTTCGAGAAAAGCGAGTCTTTGTAAATATGCGGCGGCGCGCGGCGAGTCAGTCTTAGTTTGACAGATGCGAAAACCATAAAGTCATACGGCGAAGTGCAAACAAGAAATAGTGCTCCACCTACAATTTTTGTCCAGAGTTTTTTGTATAAAATAAAAATTTGATTGATTAAGTGTTTAATTTTGATCCCGCGGATCCATGACAACATATGTGGAGTATAAAAGCAAAGGCAGCAATATCCAAAAAAAAAAATTCAATCAACGAGAATTATTAATTTTTAATTTACTCGATTCGAGATTTTACAGGAAAAATAGCCTATTAATTTATTAGAAAAATGATTTTGAAAGGATTAAATCTAGAATTAAATACATTTTAAATAAGTAATCCTCGATGACTGCATTCAAAACATTTTTGGATATTGCTTTCTTTGCTTTTATACCCCACATATAATCAATAAAATTTTATCACGAGCCACATCCTAAAAATGTTTACAATAATATCCGATGTTTAAGTTCATGTCCTTTTATCTTTAAAAATAACACCTATCTGACTTATTTTTTAGTTTTAATAAATAAACTCAGGTGGTTAAAAAAGAGTAAATAATAAAATGTATTCATTACTTACATATATTTTTACGTTAGTCGCGGCAAGTGTAATATTAGGTCCTTACATATGAAATTGGCGTTTTGCCGTACTGGCAAATTTGATCTCAAATATCTTCTCTTTGGTTAGGAATTCCAAATCCAAATTTATACAGCTATTTACTCATGTATTTGTGTTTTGAAAATTATAATTCATTTGTTTTTTCCTCAATTGTTTTTTTCTTTACATCACTCAGTTTACAAAATGAAAAACTTGAAATATCGCGTTATTTACGAGTACGAGTTCCACCGTGGCACCAGTGCTGCAGAAACGGCTCGAAGGATTAATGATGTGTATGGCGACGGTGCCGCAAAAGAAAACACAGTGCGTTTTTGGTTCCAACGTTTTCGTTCTGGAAATTTCGACCTGCAGAACAAGCCCCGTGGACGGCCGGAGACCAAAGTTGATAATGAAGAATTGAAGGCTATTGTGGAAGCGGATCCATCGCAAACCACATCCGAGTTAGCTGCAGGCTGCGGTTAGTTAGTGATAAAACTGTTTTAATCCACTTGAAGCAAATTGGTAAGGTGAAAAAGCTTGAAAGGTGGGTACCTCACGAATTGAGTGAAGCAAATCAACAAACGCGAGTTACTTGTGAGCGTTTGGTGGACTAGTGCTGGTGTCGTTCACTACAGCTTTCTTAAATCTGGCCAGACGATTACGGCAGATGTCTATTGTCAGCAACTGCAAACCATGATGGAAAAGCTAGCTGCTAAACAACCGAGGCTGGTTAATCGCTCTAGGCCACTGCTGCTTCATGATAACGCTAGACCACACACTGCACAACAGACGGCTACCAAATTAGAGGAGCTTCAATTGGAATGTCTAAGACATCCACCGTACTCTCCGGACCTTGCTCCAACAGATTACCATTTTTTTCGAAATTTGGATATCTTCTTGCAAAGGAAAAAATTCAATTCCGATGGGGCAGTCCAAACCGCCTTCAAAGATTTTATTGATTCCCGTCCGAACGGTTTTTTTAGTAAAGGGATCGATGAACTACCTATGAGATGGCAAAAGTGCATAGATAGCAATGGTACATACTTTGATTAAATAAATATATTATAATAAAAAAAAATCGGCTTTATGTTCCTCCCATACTAAACGCCAATTTCATATGTAAGGACCTAATATAATTTTTTTTGTATCCATCTACTATTACATCTACTTAAATTGTTCAAACTGGCAGAATTACGATAGCATTTCAGTAAAGCATTTATTGAAAAATTAACGTTTATAAAATAAACAAGTGGAAATATTAATAATTTAATAACCCATATAAAAAGATACCTGAATAATAATTAATAACTTTCATAACGAGCGTCGAAATGTTGCTGATGTAATAAAAATCGACATTAAGTTAAACGATCTGCGATTATTACATTTTTGAATTTTTGAGTACGTGCAGTTAAACGTTCCTTAAACCACGAAGAGTATTAATAATATTAGATAATTTCCTTTATGAGGGTAATGAAATGATCGTATAAATAACATTTAGTCCCCGATTTCATCGACAAAATTTTAAACAGAAAACAAAGGATCATAATTCGTTATAAAAATTTATATCCTCCTTCAACAGATGATAATAAAAATGAATAATGGCGGAGAATATTATATACAAGGTGTTCCAGAACTAATAGTCCAAACGGAGCTCGCTAGCAAGCCAATAAGCGTCAAATAGGCAATCCAAAATTCAACAGTTTAGAAGTAATTTTAACGTTTGTGATTTTAAAGAAACCAGAGCTGTTTCGTAAATATTCAACCAATCGTGATGAAATTTAGCACACAGCTAATTTAAAATGAAATTATAATCAGAAATTTTAGTTTGTGACCAAAAATTTTTAACATTAAAATGAGTGCTGTGAAAAAATATTTTATCGGTGATGTGAATCTAATTTAATTTGTTTTTAAATGAGTTATTAGTGATGTCCAGCTTCAGCTATGTTTGGACTACTATTTCTAAGACACGTGTATAAATAAACTTTTGTATCAAATAACTTATTTTAATCCGGTTTATGGTTATTTTTCAATGCATGAAACTGGTTATTGTTCAGATATTTTTAAACAAGAGAAATGATTGCTCGCTGCTTGGCGACTTTACTGCTCGCTACGAGGCCATTAATATCTGCTATTGGCTATCCCACGTTTGCCTGCTGCTTTTCATCCGATTTCAGTATTTTTTGAAATTGGCAATGGAAATGTTGCGCAATGCATGCATCGTTTTTGAAGCAATTATAGCATTGATGTATGTCCTAAGACGCGATGGTCAGATTACTCAGGTAAGTTGTCGGGAAAAACTATTGTAGCTTAATAATCAGGATGTTTTACATGAAGCAAAAAAAATTCAAAGTATGATTGTTTTGAGAAAGACATAAAATTGAGAACTAAAAAATAACAAAATATTATAGCATTGATCAAATTCTACTTCAAATTATAGCAAAATTAATGTGGTTAAATATATTTACTGTACATATGTATTTTATAATAATCTTTTATCCGAAAAAAAACGGTTTTCTATTATTTTTTGTACGTATCAGCAACGGGTTAACCGGTTTAAGTTTGGAAGCCCTAAAGGAAAGATATTAATTACATTTAAAGAAAAACAGTTGATGAAAAAATTAACGTTTGGAAGATATAAATGGGGGTTTTTGGTTAACAGGTTTACAAAATATTAAATGTTGGTAATCGATTCGATATCTTGCCGACATGTAAAAGACATTCACAAAGCGGCGCTGCCGTTTCAACATTTTCTGACCGTGACTTTGAAAAAAGCGGTAAAGATCTCCACCCAATCATCCTACCGTTTTATTTCTCACTTTTATAGCCGTGTTGATTGGATGCTGCGGGAGTCTCCGTAGTTCTCAGGATGACGTCGGAAATATCTCGGCAGAGGAAACTGATACAAGACAGATTAATCTCCAGCGGTTTAATGGACTTGTCTCATTAGTAAATTTATCTCCGGGACTAGAAGAAAGCACGCGGGTCAAGGACAATGTTCTCTCCATTTTATTCTGATTATTGCGTATTCACGCAAATCTATTTTGAAATTTAAAGGTCCCAATGTTATAATTTGTGCCCGTAAAAGGCATTTATTTGAATTTATGAACATACAAATTATTAATAAGATATTAGTGTCTTGTGACTTGAGGTCGTATCGAAATATGCTAAAGATCTCCCGGGTTAAACACATTCGAATAAATGGATACTCAGATGCATGAATAAATAATAACTATCTAATAAAGGGATGTTGTGTGCTGTAGACACGCGTATGATGACTTCCAATTCATTTTTCACGAGATGCTAGAAGATAGCAGAGAAGCAAAGGTAGAAAAATATTATCAGAGATGCGTACCTCGGAAAGTGAATATGCAATTTGGTCGTAAACCATCGAAAGATGGCGACGTATGAATAAGAAGAAACTCAGTATTTATAATTGGATATGAATCTAATCTAATCTTCCTTCTGGTACAACTGGTGGTTGAATAATATTCTGCGCATGCTTGCTAATTTAGTAAAGGAGCCTACAATTAGCATATAACTAAATCAAATTTACTTACAAAATGACTACACGCCCGCCCAACTTAGGACCGGTTGTATAAATTTTGTTTATAGTTTTAGTATTAAAAGATTTTTGCATTTTCCTCCAATCAAACAAACCCTTTCCTTAAAAATCTATGCTTTATACGAACTATTCAGCCATATTCATAAAATATCAATATTGGGATCTTATTATTGTTATTCCAACACTTAATAGACTAGAATAAAAAAAATAATGAACGGGACGTAGGTATACGTCGGTGTTTGCTTTTTTCAGTTTCTACTTGAGAGAGAAAGAGAGGGAGAAAAAATACATGACGGTTATACGTCAAACGTCAAAATATAAATACAAGTCCAACGCGACAATGACAATGTTGTCATAATTTTACATCAGTGCGCTATGGGAGGGTAAATTAATAAGTGCATACGAAATAATATTTTTTCTAAATGGTTAAAATACAGCATTAGTATTTATTTCATGCAATTTTAGTCGAAACATGAGAATTGTGAGTTTACGTTTGCGATAGGTACATCGGTAATCCGTTTGAAGCTCTGTCAGACCAGACCGCCTGGATAGGAGGCACATGAGAAATTAATCCCATTTCTAAAGGCATTGCAGACATCAGACATCGGACCCCACAAATAAATGTATTTACTTTGAGAGAGAGATATGTGAACATATACAAATCTCTTTATTTAAGTACGACGAACACCAAACATATACTTACGTCTCGTTTATTTTTTATTTTTATTCACCATTCAGTTTTGGGATAGCAATCTTAAGATTCCATTGCTATTGTTATAATTGCTGTTTTCAGAATACTGACGATAAGCTACTATAAACCAGGTTGAAGCGATCGGCCCTTAGAGGGAACATCGGTCAAGGGATCAAACGTCGATACATTCTTCCACAGCGCATCACCGGCAATAGTGCGTCGACAGGCTGCCGCATGGGTTGACGTCGAATGAATAGCTAATATTATCGCGAAACATAAATCTACATCGATTCGAAGAAAGCGGCCGATCCATTGTTGGTGAATCTATCCATCGATGAGTTATGCAGGACTTGCAGTTATTCTGCACATACAATCTCTGCTAGTCGTTTAGGTATGCCGTTGCATCGTAAAGTTATTATATTAGGTACTTTTCGAATAACTGGAACTCGACTATATTAACTGAGCTCTAAGCACATGGACAAATCGCGTCAATTTTCAAGACTAAAGCAATTTCAGACTTCCGAGAGATAAATTAATATTAATTAATTTTAAATGAAAACTCTGTTTTGTTTTCTTCAATACTTTTATTTGATACGAGTATATCACTACATGTTTCAGAAATATACGTTTTCTTCTTCGGGTGAGCGTAGACAGAAGTTTGTGGGAGTGTGCGTCTGATTTATGGGTTGGGTTGGTGCATGCGTTGGTTAAATACGCAAAACAATAATCATAAATAATCGAATTCCCTCCACATTACTCCTTCTCACAATTTTCCCTCTCTCCCACTGTCTAGATATTCCCACTTCCACTGGGCCCGCAAACCATACACAACAGACGCGCACTGCCACATATTTCAGTCTAAGCTCATCTAAAGAAAGAAACAAAAATCTCAGAAACATGCAGTGGTATAATCATATCAAATAAAAGCAGTAAGAAAAAACCGAAAAGTGATTTCATTTATAATTTATTTAAGATTCAATATAATAATTTAGGTGTTCCTGTAGAATTTCACCAATGCCAGGATATGATTGAATTTATCTTTTTCTGTCGGTTTTCTGATTACTGAGGAAAGTGCTCCCTGGGTTGAGACTTGCTGGATAGTCTTTCCAATAGATTAATCTGGTCAAACCATGGAGTTGGAAATTGCAATGTTTCTCTTTAGCCTTCTACCTTTCCAACAACTAATAGGTTATCATCTTTTCTGCGGGCAATCTGTGTCTGAAAAATTTAAAGATGTGACTCCAGGTCGTCACTCAATGGATGCGTTAGTGCGGCATTGTTCTCCAGGGGACATAATATTCACGAGAATTATGAATCAAGAGGAACTGCACTCGGTCGAGGGTTTACAATAGTTTGAATGTTTTGGAAGGATCTGTAAGCTGGTCGAAACATCGAGTATATGCCAAAAAGATTGAGTCGTTATAAATTAAATGGCGGTGAGACAGTTAAGTTTGACAGCTGGCAATAACCACAGATAAGCGAAATGTGAAATTGGAAAATAGAACCGTGTTTCACAGACAGGTGGAGTATTCTAGTGCGATAAATGTAAAGTGTACCAGAGACGGGTGGAATATTCTATTGCGAATTACGGAAAAGTGTTTTAGCTAAAAGTTTGAAATTGCATACAAGCGTTTCATTTCCATACCGCGACGAACCTGTGACAATATTTATTTGGCAATATACATGCACGGGTATCAGACTAGAAAGGAAAACAAGATAACTATTTATTTAATCACATGATGTGATTCGTTAAATTATTGTATTTTTTTAGAATCTTATTATGTACAATTACATCTAGTATATTTTAAAAATACTTTTATGATGGATTGTGCTTCCACATGAGGGATTAGAAACAAAATTGCCACTGAGCGTGTGATGAAACTACATCATGATGAGTGTTTGAATATGATTAATGTAAAATTATATTACAATTATAAAATTGACACTTTGACAAAGAGGGATAATTTTATCATTGTGACAAAGCATCAAAGTGTGATATCTACGTATTCATAATTTTGATAATCGTTAAAACTATGCCCACGTCGGTCACATTTTGATAATAATTTTTTTTTTGAAATTAAGAATGCTGTAAATTCATAAGGATATGTAATATTATGATTTCATAAGCTTAAAGTAAGTTTTATATTCTACAAAACTAAATTCATAACTCATTTTGTTACAAAATGGAGATGTCATACCTACTTTGAAATTTAATGTCATATTTGATAACTGAGATAAGATAGCATTTTATCAAAGCTTTCAAAAATTTAAAATTAGTCACAAAATCTTGCATCTAAATTTTGTCAATTGGATAGTGGCGCTTTTATTTCAAATCTCCTCAAATATGAACATGATTTCTTTCTACATCTTAAACTTGTTAGAACTCGGAAGAACATTTTGTCTCGACAAAATAAAGGACGTATTTTTTAATAGAGCACATCTGACGTGTGCAGACTAGCGATTAAGTTTTCTTCGGTTGACTGAACTGTCGTTCAATCAAGTGAACTGTTCACTTTAAATCGTTCATTTGCCCACCAATTTATTTTCTAATGGGGAGGAGGAAGGAGGTAGGATTGGCAATTTGAAATCATTATTTTACAAACCAAAAATTATTTCTCACGGAATACAGGATTTGGAACTTGTGAACGGTAGTTTACTAAAGTGAACTGTACAATTCATTCGTTCATTAACCTTTTAACTGCCAGCCATATTTACTATGGGGGACACCTATAGGCCAGACATTTTTCCGTAAAATAAAGTAAATAAAAAACAATAAAAATAGACATAATATGATGAAAAAGTGTAAGAACTTACCAAAGAATTATGTTTTTCGAATTTATGACGGAGTTTTTTGAAGCAAAAGCAAAATAAATTCATTCCGCAAAATATACAACAGGGTTGTCACAATTTCACTTTTTTTGTTTTTTTTTTACCTGTTTTTTAATGTTACACCTTTAATATCTTACTATTATGTAGTGAATTCTTCCTGCGTGTGGTATATTTCAAAATACGGTTCAACTCATAGCATTGAATGAATCAAAACATGAATCAAAATTGTCCTTTGAGGCACGAAAGGATCGCTATCCCAATGAAATAGTGATCTAGGTACTATCGACGTCACTAGTAGAGGCAATATTTTCTATTTCGTCAGGCACATTATTTTCATTTTCATCCGGCTCAAAAAACTCTGGCAATTCGAATTCCACATCACATTCGGCGGTTTGTCCAACAATCTCATCATCATCATATGTCAGCCATTGTAATGTCACAAAAAGAAATATAAAGAATGTTTTATAAAAAAACAGAGAAACAAAAAATTCACGCGAATCTCGCGAAAAAAGATAAAAATGTGGTGTATATAGATCGCGGGCGCTGCGCCGCGTGGCTCGATGCGAGCGAGGTTTGTACCTGCTCGCCGCGAGCCGACGCGTCTTGTGCTACGAGTTGCCGCTCCGTATACACACACGCGCACGGCGTTTGCAATAAATAAATAAGTCCGTTGCCGCATGTATTATAACAAAAAATTAACACAATAATTTGAACACAACGTGTACAAAGAAAAAATTAATTTCATAGACACACTAGATAGATATACTCACTCACATTGCACTATATACAGGAATACGGCGAAATAAACCCACTGATATTTTAAATAATCGTGAACAAAATCAAACTGAAGTACTGAAAAACAGAGAAACAAAAAATTCAGTTGAATCTCGCTAAAATAAAGATAAAAAAATAATTTTATAGACGCACAAGATTGTTATATTCACTCAAATTGCATTAAAAATACGAAAATGGCGAAAAAACCGACGAATATTGTCAATAATTGGGAACAAAATCAAGCCAAACGCGCAGTTTTAAATTGAAGTATTGCAGGATTCCCCGTTTCTCAGCCAAAAAACTTTGCAAGCGGCGACCCTAGCGAACTCTGAGAACTGTCAGATGGAACACTTTCATAAATCACTAATTTTACGAGATTTGGTGGTTTTAAAAATATGGTAACTGCTTAGGATCGTTGTCTATAGATGCCAGTACGATTTAAAATTGGTGACGTGTTAAAAATCGTTTGTTGTTGTGCGCATTTACATGGAAAAATTCCCGCGCGGTAACGCGGCACTGGCCTGACGGGACATGCAAAGTTTCGCGCGTTTACGCGGCAGTGGCACTGATCGGGTTAAAGCGAACTGTTCAAAAAGAGCAGTTAGGTCATGAACGACCAAGGGTCGGCACTGGACATCTCTAGTGTCGACCTTTGTCTTCAAATCTCCGAGACGCGAGAGCAAAGTTTCGTCTGCATACACGCCCTCTAAGGAGGAGCATTCCAGTCTCTGATTCATTCCCAACTCATTGGAACTGCAGAAGTATTATTACATTAATAACCCCGTCGTATTTAAGAGGTGCCATGTTTTACAACACGCCCAATACTAATTTACTTCCCGATTTGCATTCGCGCTCTCAAGTGCAGGAGCCGGCGGGGAACGAGTTTTACATGACATAAAACAGGTTGAGCTTATGTAATTCGGTCCGCTGATGCATTGATTGAAACATCATTACATCGCTCCGTGTTTGGTTTTTTACACGCAAGCAAAAAAGTTAAAATTGCAGAAAATATTGCACAGTATTAATTTATTTGATAGTTCAGTATGTCGCTACGGGTATCTAATTTGCAAACACGTTCCGCGGCCATTACCAAAATTGATATTTGGATTTATCACCACGGTCTCATATCAAGGTTTTATTTATTTTATTTTATTCCGCTGCTGAGGACCAACTTTATCTGCGCACATTAAATTAATTAAGGCTTTAAATTTAATTTAAATTTAATTAAAATAATTTTATATGATGTCCTAATATAATTACCCAGCTAAATATGTTTATTTATTTAATTTAATTAATTAAACAGACACCTTGATAATACTCATACAGTCTAACTGCGTAAGTCTCTCTAACGGTTCACATCTAAAATCAACTGGGCTATTCTCATAATCACTAGAAATATGGAGAAACTAGTATAACGTTCTGGAGGCATCGCGAAATCAGCGTGTGGCATAAAAGGCAAGCGTTATTGTTGTTTCGACATACATAGAAGTCCACAGATAAAAACGAACCGTGCGACGGCGTGTAAGTGTGCCTAGCGATATGAGAATACTAGATAACAATAATTAATAACAGAGGAGTACTGAACAGGCGTTTTTAAATAAGTGCGACCACTTACCTGCGAATAACGAAATTGACGTGAATTAGTGCGAACTGCGAACCTGTATGGAATATTTTGAGACAGTTAGTGTGAATAAATAACGGTGTTCTGTTAAATTAGTGTCCAGTGAATTGTGTGATAAATAATTTTTAGTATTTCATTTGCTCCCAAAGCGATGATCTTGTGACAGTACATACATTTAAGACAAACAAAAAAAATGGTCATGTCACATTCTTAATTATTTTTTAAAAGTAATGCACATCAGAAAAATAGAAAATTTAAAAAAAAAACACTCAAATTAGACAAAAAATAATGTTGAACGTTGAAAATAATGTTATACAGCAGGTATACACAAAAATGGGTTGCGGGTCAATAATGTAGAAGCCGGAATATTCGGAATACACTAGAAGCGGCTAATGGAAGGTGTGTATATTGGTGCGGACTTTTTTCTTTAAGTTGTTTAAAGAACTGCAAAAAACACATTCAACTCCACAACGTCTAGGTGACACAACTGGTTATAGTATAAACGGCAAATCCTGTTGATTGGTTTATTTTAACTGACGTTTCTATGGCGATCTGGCTGAAAGGTGTTAAGGTTCCGGAGACGAGGATTTGACGCGTAGAAGTTGATCTGCTGCTTGCCGATGTACCTATTCATCGTTCCGTTAATTAACCTACGCACCATAGACACTTCCGCAAGTATTCTCCTTTCACTCAAATTTTACCATTTTAAACGCAGTGAGTCGCTCTTCATAATCTCTCAAAATTATACATTGCCCAGTAATTTTTCTTTGATTCTGTCTTCCTAGTTGTGTTGTTTGATCTAGGTATCAATCAAACATAATAATTTAGATATCTATCCGTTCGTTTGTCTGTCTCCGTAACTGTGTTACGTCCGTAATTTCTTTCGAATTCACGGCTAAAAAACAGCCGGAGATGGGGCTTGAACCCCGGGCCACCAAACCCGAAGGCGGCGACGATAGGGATAATCGCTGAGTCTGCATTACCCGTCAAAAATACAGTACATATAGGACTTATAGGAGCAAAGATGCGAACCATTATATATTCCGTCCAATCGTCGGCACGGGAAATATAAAAAAAAAGTTAAAATATTTTAATAAAAGTCGTTATTTCATGGGTGTCGGCTATAAATAAGTAAATTCTTATTCTTTGGGAACCGGCATGTAAAAGTACCATCATGTCTGACGTTATAGCTAGTACATCTGTAATTGTACAAACTCAATGCTGATGTATGATTATATTTGGAATTCATCGAATATGAATTATGAGAAAATAGTAATCCTTACAGTACGTTTTGCTGTTACCATACTTAGTACATTTTTAATATTTTCGGGTAGGTAATCGTTATCAGTATCAGCATCCAGAAAAAATCCAGGTAGGCAGATGTTTCCGGATTAAAAATAATACATTTGTTTTGGTAAACCTGTAACGTAAGCCGTTATTATAAAGTAGCCATTAGTATAAGTCGGTTGAGCTTGTCGGTGGATTTTGTAAAATTTTGGTATATATTTTTGGAGAGATTTCCGTGATAATCTGAAACGTTCGAGCTGTCAGACATTTCCTCTGGTCGTTGTGGGTAGATTTATAATGGTAATCAATACGATAAATTTCGCGTTTAATGCTTTTGTATCCGGATTTTATTCATTCATTTATGGCCGAGAATTTTTCATAATATAAAATCAACTTAGTACAACAATGTGATTGAGGAAAATATATCGAAATAAATGTTATCAGCAAATGAACAACATGGTAAAAGTAAAATATAAAGTAGAACCACTACTGCAAACCCTCATTTACAAGTTATGCTGTCAGGAGTTTGGAGAAAAATTAACCTTACTATCAACAATATACCTGTTAATGAGCATATTGAATCTTACGCATTATTTTTTTTTAAATAATTTTTATTACGTTAACTTTTGAACATATAAATATATTGGACAAATAGTAAAGCTCTATTTGGCACTACAAATTAATAATGCCATAGTGAAGGAGTAATTGTAACAAACTAGTAAAGGAAAGAAAATTTTTGTTGCTTAATTTTTAATTATTTAATTAATTTAAGTACATAACAGTGTTCATTACAAATCATATATTTGAATAACAGAAGTATATTAACGCTTAGCCACCTTTAACAGAGAACTTAATTCTCGTATTTAGTGGGAGGCACCGTCATGTATATTGTTAATGTAATCATTGGTAGCATTATATTAGAATAGTGAAAAAGAATATAATGTAAGAAAAATAAAATCTATCTACATAATCTATATTATAATTACCCTAAAAACGTTGTAAAATAGCCGCCCGCAGGGCCTATCAGAAAGCGATCGGCTGTCACCGATTGCTTACCTGCTAGCAGATAATGTATTGAAGCAAATGTTGCAGCAGTTTCTGTAACATATATCACGTTTATCATATTTAATACTAAAAATAAATACCTACTCCGATACCGAAATAAATCGTTAAAAAAAATGAAATCGTAAAAAAACATTAATCAACGTAGTCACGTTCCCTAATACTGTGGTCATGCTTTCCATATTCCCAGTATCGATGGAAAACATCCCTTCTTTCCCCTTCCAGGCTCAGTACCAAATAATTATTACCTTACTTAATTATTACCAGATGATGGGAGGGACTGCACCTCTCGAAAATATACTGGCGACCAAAGCACTAAGTGTGCAGTAAAAACTTTAATTTCTTTATAAAAATTATGAAAAAGGATAGCTACCTGCGCAAATCGCTAAAAACGAATAATTTTAATTTTGTGATTGATTTTCAGTGTTTATTTTTTGCGGGACCCAGCGGGAGCGCGGGTTTTACATGCAATTTAAAACAAATCGCTTTACCCGTCTCCTATTCTATCTACTTATTTGCCTCTTCGCTCTTCCGCTTGCTCGCGCCAACGATTTGTTTCAACAACAAAGCCAGCAATCAAATTTCTGCGTTCAGCGTTCACAGAGATTACTCTTTTGTTGTTAAAACCGCGCATTGTCGAACATAGGAGAGTTTTAAAATAACACGAAAGCCAGTCATGGATTAAAACTTTTTGCTCAATTAAAAAAATAAATCTGAATGGATCAACCATAAGGCCTAAATAACTTAACCAAGACCAACATCAATACTAATCAAACCGTCTAAGAATATTACTACATATTGTTTACCTAATACTCTAATAAGTCAGCTACATTTATTTTGTTTTGAAAGTAGAGCCGCAAATACGGGTACAATATTGTCAGGAAGAAAGCCTGAAGGGCGACACAGGAAAACATGAAAAAGACAAATAGAGAATATACGAAGAAAGATTGTGTGCCTGAGTAATTAATATAGCGTATGCCAGAGATCGGTCTAAGAGTACTGTGAGTAAAACTTAATTGTTGTTTTGTGAAGTAGCCTTGAGGTGAAAATTTTGCGTATAATTTTAATATAATATCAAATAAAAGGGAAATAAACACGAAGAAATTGATATACACCTTTACGTACATTCCAAACAGTCATAAATAGCTCTATAGTCATCTTTCTGCGCGGAATGTCGGTTAATTTTCAGTGATGAAAGATTTTATTGGCGCTAAAAGATTAACATTTGGCCTTACTATATCGACAACTTTCACCGGCTTGCCTATGTTTCAAACCAGTTTTTGCGCGGGCCAGTCGCTATCCGAGATTACAGGTGGGACTTCCTTATCAACGGCTGATAAATTCCCTTCCTCCACTCCGCGCGGCGATTCACAGCGTGGAGTGTCAAGGCCATCGGCAGAGCCGCAGGTTAGCGCTGGCTATCTGTAATTTGTCAAAAGATCGATAAAAATCAATCGTCATCCCTACATAACCAAAGTAATGTTTAAAACGTAATAATTTTAACGAATAATTGATAGAATTAATGAATTTATTCATCTAGTTAACAACTTACATTTGTCAAGCTTATGAGAAGCTTTTCTACCAGTTTTACTGTGGTTTTCTTCTCAGCAATATACATACATAATTCAACTTTAACGACACAAAAATACTTCAGGCATGTTGAAATGACATTATAAGAGGAAGAAAAAGACGCAGTTTAATTTAGCAATCACCAGAATTTTAAAAATAGAACAAGAGATTCACGTCACTGAATGACGCATTAAAAAACAGCTGACAGTGAAATATTACATGTACATATTTTGAATGTGAAATGTATGTGACATTGCCTATTAGCATCAGCAAAAATAACCCTGAAGATGTACCCTGCAATGAGAAACGTCGACCAGAAGGGCCAAGTACACACGACCGAATAGCCCAGAAAGCGGGCGCGAAAACATGACTACGTTCTTAATTATTTGATTTAATAATAAAATGAATCCCCAAGTATGTATAAGAAGAATTGCCTTTTCAAATAGTCGTTCTGTTATTTTTTTATTGTATCCAGCTGTATTGTACATATTCACATAAAAAGGAAAAAAATACGAATCATTTTTATGATATGCAATGACTATTTTGGCTGTAGAGTCGCTTAAAAATCATCTACCGACTCAAGACCCAGAGTGATTTTATGCAAGCGAAAGATAAAGAAAAAAACACTCTTCACAGCAGTTCTCAGATGTAGCACCGATCACCGATCAGTAAGCTGTATGCGAAGAAGCGAGAGAAGGCGATTAATTCGCGAAATAATGGCCGCCCGCATAAATGTATCCGGTGTGCATGTATTTACATCCGTTATAGATGATTCACTCTCACCCAAGACTTCCGAAGCATACTTATTAAGTATCCATGACATATACGAGCATAAAACATTATCGATTCATTGCATTTTTTTAAAGAGTCAGACTATTTCGAGTAACTCCATTTAATACTATAATACTGTAAAACAATGACTCACAGACCCGGGTTCTATTTATTAGTTTGGGGTTTTCGAAGTCAAAAATAAGCTTAAATGGGTAAACATAACCATTTATTTTTCTGGACAGATGAGATTTAAATTTTTTGTAAACGTACCTATAGACTTATCCCCGCATATTTCAGTTTCATTTCAATGAGCCAACCATGAACATATCAACATTTAAATGTTTTATTTACAGCATTTTGTCATTTATACGCCATAATATCACATTAATTATTTAATATTTATAATAATCACGTGTAAAAGATACAAATATTAATCCATATCCAAATAGTTATCGATTTTATATTATACAATGAATTCTAAAAACTTTGAAGTAATTAGTAAGGTACATGTGAGTCCAAGATAAATCAATATTTTTCTGATTGTTTTAATGAGTCTCCATTGAAAAACGATTCAATATATGTTTATTGAAGTTCATTTATAAGACTAGGCTAAATAAAAAAAATATAGGCATATTTGACAATTTCAAAAATCTACAGAAAATATGTAATAAATACTAGAGCAACAGAGTTGTTGCATTGGCCTATTTACTGTAGTCAAGTTGTAACACCATATCAGTATATACTTCTTAAATTTCCAAATGTTTTAAATGTAAATGCAAATAAAAAAAACCTTGAAATCTTTAACAGATTACCAACTTTATTTTAAAACAAACAAATATGGAAGATAAGATAAGATAAATTTAATCGGATATCAATATAAATACTATTTTTAATACTAAGCTAATCTATTCGCAAGAAAAAGCAATTTAAGGAAATAAATCAGTGACAGACATAGAAAAATTAATCAAAAACTTACTACTCTATAACACTGATACATGAATTTCACCGACAGGAGTTAACTGCTTCACGTAAATCCTTTATTGGTATTAGGAAAGTCGAGTGTTCGAACAAGATAAATGCTAGGGACATGTTTTGGAATTATTAATAATATTCAATATCCATCAATATATTTTTATTTAAAACTTACTGACAAAAACATTTAAAAAAAATATCTATTTAAAATACCTAAGTATAATTTTTTATTTTTTATTCTTTCTTCTTTCTTAACATGCCTAAGTTTTTCTGCTTACTAATTAAGTCTCTTTTTTCTTTTGTTTAATTTTTTTGTTCTTTCTTGTTGCATTATTCTTAACATGTCTAAGTTTATTTCGTAATATATTTATCATTAATAAAATATTTCTAAAATTGGAGACCTATAATTGGCTTTCTATATTATATAAACGTTTTATGCTATTTTCTTGTGCTATTAGTTTTCCGTGAATATAAAATAAATAAATAAAAATAATAAAAGATACAAAATAATAAAAAATAAAGAATAATTGCTGGCATTAGTGGAATAGTGATGCATAAATAAACACCTTATTTCGTAGTCAACCGTTTAACCCAAACTACAAATTTCATATAACTTTCTGGTACGATCTCCTAACTAATAAAAGTTCGTTCACACGTTCCGTTTCTAACTTGCCTTGCCGTCAAGTACAGTCAAATACATTAGATTAGAAATACAGTACGGAAATAAATGTAAAATATTCGCTTTTGAATTTTTGAATCGAAGGGATTTTGCTTTCACCTCAGTAGGTATTATATTAAAATGGAAATACGTGATATTATATTGACGTATTATTGTGAGTAGCTTAAGTGGTTAAGACACACCTAGTGATCTACAGGTCTCGAGCCTCGTTCTAGGAAACCGGCGATTTAGTCCTATTTTCATAGAGCAATCGTTTAGCTTAGTTTGAAAGTGATAAGAAAATGAGTGTGATACTTATTTCTAAAAAAAATTATATCTATTTAAAAAAATCTATATCTACATAGAAGCATTTCCATATACAAACCTACATCATAATTGAAATATCACCCTTCTCTTTTCACAACAAATGTCGTATACAAAACGATTAAAAATTCATGAATTTTAAATGAATAATATATTAAATGAAAATAATGAATAAATTAGAAAAATATCAGAAAAAAAAGAGTTTTTATTTTATTTTATTTTTAGATTAATGCGTTTTTCTGTACATTAAATCGTTCTACTTGATTAAGTAAATGTGTTATAAATATCATAGAACTATGTTTTAATATTGCGAACTCACAAAATAAAAATACTGCTTATATAAAATTGTCTATAGAAATATGACGATTAAGAGTGAAAACTGTATTAAACATCATATTTTGCAGTGGAGGCGGCTGCCCGTAGTTTGGTCTCCCCCCATACGGTAATAGAGCCGTGAAAAATAAACAACTAGGTATATTTATGTATGCCCTTACCTGACAACGCCGGGACACGAGGGTCTCATTTATCTTTCCTCTGCACTGCAGATGCAGATAATTCTCCAACAGTGCGGGTACGTCACAAACCGATGCGATCTAAACAAAATTAAAACATTTCCGAATAAATATAATGAATTTTATTTATTTCTTATTGAAAAAACTAAATGGATGTAAACATAATTTACTTGAATCTAACCATATATTTTTTTATATTTTACTTCTCGAATTTTGAGAATATTAGAATCAAGAGAGTATCAGAAGCTGTCAATGAGAGATTCTAATACTCTTGAAACTCGAATATTACCTATAATATAATTTAACGCAAGAGAAATAACATGTTTTACGTTTTCCATCCATTTATGATTATCATGAATTATCTCTACAATGTTAACGACAAATCTATCAATAATATAAATACATTTGATTGTGAATTTGCAGTTTTAAAACATAGTTTTATGGCATTTAAAACAAATAAGATAAATGAACTAGAAATATATACAGTAAAAAATCTATTCATAGAAACAATATTTGGTTATCACCAGGATACATACCCGAAATATTTTTACGCCAGGAAACTGCGATACTAATTTCGCTACGCTAATCTGTTAAGAATTTGAAACATTTTAGACTTTTATATTTTGTATGTAGTCTTGGGTGAATGATATAACTATTATTATATTTTCAACCATCATATTTATAGCTATCAACATTATTTTATGCAATTAATGATACGCCAAGATAAATTAATCCATTTTTTTAAATTAAATCTAAAATATCATCATACAACTAATGAAAACACATTTTCTTGTTCTACGATATTTGAAACCAATTAGACAAATCGATTCAAGATGTACCCAATGAACACATATTTTAACCAGAATATCCAGCATAACGTGTTGAATATGCCGCATATGAATACTATTTTTATATTTTTATTTTTTATTTCGTTTCAACAGGCCAAGACGCCCAGTTACTTAAACGAAACACATCACAAAATACCCAGGCTTGAGTAAATCAAACTCAGAACCCTTGGCCTCGGTGTGAGAAGCCAGTGTCAGGCCCACTGGGCTACGAAGGCCGCCTTTTTAGCAAAGGAGCGTACAATACATAGGTATACAAAAAAATCGAAGCTACTCATATTATTTGCTAATCATTAAGATAGATTATAGAAGTCTCACAGAGATGAAGTTATTTATATGATATTATGGAAGTTGATGGTGCAGGGCTTACAACATGCATGAGCTAGCTTATGTGATCACTCTAAAAATGCAATGTTCACAGATTCCATCGTGAAGACATCAACACATTATCAATTTTTTTAAAGTTCTACATATTTTTTTAATTATATTTGATTGGACTATGCTAGAGATATCTGTAGTCTTTTTTCCTCATTTTTCTCACGTATGTTAATTAAAACATTTTATAAACTCTTCATTTATAATATTTACGACTTGAATGTACTTTTGTTATGTAAATGTTATACACAAAAATAAAATTGAATTGAATTGAATTGAGTGTACGTGTATTTCTATATTTTTAAAGTGGAGTGTAGCATTATTATTTATAATACGAGTATATTTATGATATTCTTCCGAATTATTTAATTTTGCATTGTATCGATTGATCACTTAGGCAAGCTTATATGGGTTGTAAGCCTTGAACCATCGTATAAGAGACTTTCATACACGTTTAACTTATAAATAGTTTCGTCTCTGTGAGACTTCTTTAATTTATCTTAATTAATGAACCATCCCTCTGGGGACAAAATCCAGTGGCTATGTTCTTTGAACTTAACTACATATAAAAATATTGTTACCTACCGCTCATTTCATTGGAATTCTAAGAATTTTTGAACACATGAACAGGTCTTCTGTACATATGTGGTGACATACATTTCGAATGAGCAGATTACCAAATATTATTCATGAAATTAATTCAACCTGTGTTATGTCATGCTAAATACTAGTTTTGCTAGTTATGTTATTAGACTGCTTGAAATGGTGTCAATTCCATGTCGCTATGACGTCGCTTACAATACGTAACCGCTTAAGTTGTCAAGTGAACTTGTAGATCTCTCAAAGACTAAGAAAATGTAAATAATATAAGGGATTTTAAAAGTGTGTCCAAGAGTGTGAAAAGTGGTAGGTTTAGGTCAGCGCTAGTACGCTATATTACGGATTAAAATGATTTTAATGATTGTCTAATTGGTTTCTTCTGGTCTGCGTATTTTAGGGTATTATCCCGTGTTATTACGACCTATTTGGCCGACGTTTCGGAATCCATTGCACCAGGGCTAATGCGCAGGGTCCATCATCACATCAGCTCTGATGATGGACCCTGCAATTGGATCCGAAACGCCGGCCAGAAAGGTCGTAATAACACGGCATAATACCCCAGAAGACACAGACCAGAAGATTATGAGTAGCCGTGAAAACATAAGATTCTGTCCAATTGGTTATTTTGCATAAATTCCTCGAGTTTATCCTGTAGTAGACTACTTCCATTATTTGAAAATAAATTATATTTTGAACATAGAAAATGCCAGATACGGAAATTGTGGCCATTGCCGGAAAGCGGCCACCATTACATTCTCCTAGTATTCTATATTTCTCGTATATAAACAACTCCAAGAGTATTGTATATTCAATTTATATAATATTCACTTACCAGTTCGAAAATCAAATGCCAAAATTAAAATTTTCCATCTTTTTGTACTTCTATACTTAGTAACTACATATAATTTTATGCATTTGTTTTAAAATGTTTCTGGCATTATTATATGTAGTTTTATTTTCTTAGTAATCTATATTAAGCCATAATATTCTCTCAGATAAATATTTAATTTCTCAAAAATTTAGTTATGTAGGTATTAAGTTAGCTTACCTATTTGAAAAGTATATTTAACAGTAACATTTTTTAACAATATTATCTTAACGCTTACATCGTTTATCGATACACTTGGATTCATTCCGTGTTCATTTGAGTTTGGTCAAGCCCGATACTAAAACTATCACGTTTTCGAAAATTGCAAAAAGCGAAAATAAAAATATTTGTAAGTAGTAGTATAGTTCGGTGTACATTCAGTTATAACAATGATAACAATAAAAAAAAACAAGAGTTTGTCTCTTTTTGAAAAGCTACAGCGAATAAAATTTATGTGTAATAGTTTTAATAGACTAGAGTAAAACAAAATGTAATAAACTGTACGTTAAATTAAATAAATATAAGTAGAAAAATTAACCATTACATAGCATGCCCAAAATATAGTGTCCAAATTATAATTTAAATTAAATAATTTTGTGTTGAATATTTAAAAATTCCTGAATATTATTAATTGATTTTTACATAAATTTACGTTGTAGAATAATAATTATTTTGATTCAAGCATAAATAATAAAAAATCATAATCTAGTCGTGCCATATTTTTGTGGTCGCCCTCTTTTTCTGGCGCCGTCAATATTTGCATTATTGTATATATTTCTTATCATTCTTTCATTCGCTTGATTTGCCCGAATCATCCGATATATGAAATCTATTGATTAATTTTGGCAAAAACTAGATATTGTCTGGTAGATAATAATTAATTACTGGAATTTGGCTGTACAGGATAAAATATCGCGGAAATAGGCACCCATTTACTCAATATTTTTTTCACGAATAATACTTAACTTGATTAGAAACGTCAAAATACTTTGGCATGTGTTATTTCTTTTTTTTTTCTCTATATGTAATATTAAAATTAATTAAATCTCATAGAAAATACACAAATGCTGAAAGTTTCGAAGCTCTAGCTAGTCGGGAAGTTGTTGATATACGATTTTATGTGTTTCAATTTTTTAAATGCAGACAGTAACCGAAAATGAAGCTAAAAGAAATCCGCGTAAAAAGGACGACTCATTAAAATAATTGTGGTAACCCTGTTGATGTACGCCGAGGTTCTTTTTGATGTCAAAATGAATGAAGTGTACCAGATGCGTCCGCCGGTTAATAAAATCATTAGCCCGGCCGTGGTCCGACCCTAACGACTTGGCAATTATATAAAACTCTTTATCTTGATCCCTTGTCATCGTTAGTGAGTGGAGAGGGGAGAGCGGAGATCAGAGGAGATGCTGTTGCTGCAGAGATTCTGTGGAGCCGGATAGTCTTATTTTGTTCTCGGTTTGTCTCCGAGTCATCGGAGCGGATGCGGACTTTTGTAAAACAGGCAAGGTTTATTTTTTTACACATGCTGATAAACAAGATTCCTCGCTGCAAGTGGAGATCTATTATGTTAAAAGATTAACGACTCGGCGCGGGGATACAGACTAAGAGACGACTTTTTCGTGCGTTACACCTTCCGTGGAAAGGAGAGGAATTCTCAAGAGCGAACGGCGAACGCAAACAAAAGGACGCGAAGAATCCAAACATCGGAAGGGACTGGAAATAACTTGTCAATATAATGAGAGGTTGTCACCCCGGGGAAGCGATAATAAAGAAATGAATTAATTTGTCAGTAACGTCCGTAACCAACGGCGTTGGGATAAGACGAAACTAACTAACAGATATTTCTGCGAACCCCGTCGGTATGCGCCTTACATGAGTTGGGTTTAAGACAAGACGTAATAAAAACTATAGATTTATTACATTTTTACTCCCTTTATTTTAACTCGTAGCGTCTGGTTGTTTGATTGTTTGCTGTTTTCTTTTTTAAATATGTGAGGCTTCAATAGATAATTTAGCGATCAAAAAATCCCTTAACACTAAATCTAAAGTAATAACAATAACCAATTGAATTTAACATTGAATAACACATCATTTGTGGCGCTAAACCGCCACTATCCATATGGGCTCATTTGGATAGTGGCGGTTTCGCATCTATATGCCACATTTAATAAATTACTCATTTCATTGTATCTCCGTCAATCTCCACCCCGCATCCCCTCCATGAATGCTTTTGAATGCTTTACATAATTAATTCATTCAAACTTATAATTATAGTACTGACAAAAAGTTTGAAATATGAGAGAAAAAATAATCTCTGTATACTAGTACGATTTTGTATGGTAAGAGTGTAATGGTATGCTACAGGCAATTTGAAAACCAATCTTATCGTAATTGTTTGGTTCTTTAATAATGGAATCATGAACACGAGTCGTTGATGTCAATAGTGGTATTTACTACAAAAATTTTTTTTTTAGTTTTATAGTTTCTTCGGGTGTAAATCACTTTTTTTTTACTCAAAGCGAGCCGTGTATAAAGTTTGTATGGGCTCAATGAAAACATAAATTTGTTTAAGTAACCATTAAAAACCAAGTTTTTACAATACTCCCTTTCTTATTTTATCAGGTTCGTCGGAGTCTTTTCATACAACTTACTCAGTTGTATGAAAAAACCATTAAAAATTTGAAAAATCCAAAATTACATTATATTTATTTATCCACGTATAACCGATTATTTTTGTAAGAATGTTAAATGTTATGAAAAACGAGATGCATTAAAAAAATACTAAGTATCTAAATACGAACAATTCGCGGCTGCTCCGAGAGTATTTTAAGTTTTCGAGGAAGTTTATATCGGCGTCGTCCCTTGCGGGGTAAGTGACCACCGGCTGTCTGCAAATATAACGTTGAGTCATGTGTGCGAGTAGTCGCCGGTCTCCGCTCTGTCGCGGTACCGCAATTCTTCACGGAGGACAACAGCCGCAGCATTCTGGTCACGGATCCTATAAAACTGCACACGAGACGAGATTCTGGTTAACTTAAAAGAAGTTGATCGGTAGCGCTGAAACGCCAACTGACGTTAATGTAGCTAAATATTACAATAAATGTCAAGCCGATGAGACGAATGGGTATTAATGTTTGTGTATCAGAAACATGATCTTGTAAAAAGTGCACGGCCGGGAATATTATCGATTTTGTGTTTATTGACCGTTTTAACGTTGCTATTGATATATTATTATTACACACGGGGCATTTACACATATTTAATCTAAAAAATATTATATTTTATATTGAACCTAATAGATACAGATGGTTTCAGTATAGCATTAGAGAACAAATATTTTATGAACATTTTGAAAATAAATTGTTTACGAAGTATACTATTTACGATAAAGAAATTATAAATAATGTTAAGAACAAAATAAAGAGTAAAGAGTGTCCCAAATCAACATTACAATAAATTGAGAGATATATAGATTAACATGTTATACACAGGTTCTAAGGATAACGTGTATCGGATGATAAGTACAAGTTGCATATTTTATACATGGGCATTTAATTATATAATTTATGCATAATAAATTTTATATTTTAATTATGAAAAAAGTTATTTAGAAATTTTTCAGCCGAGTGCGCATGACACCCGCTTCGTACAAGAAAGTTCTGAAAACTTCAAAGCACATCGAATAGTAACCACACTTCGAGCCGCTTTGCGATGGTCGCACGGTAAAAGTAAACCGCCAAAAACCGAAAGAAAGAATGAAAGACTTTTAGTCAGTAAATAACGTAATTTTTCCAAATAATCAGAAAAGACTGAAGCTTGTTTGGCATAATTGTTAGCACACGGCGCACACAAAGCGAATTATATTATGAACTTCCTATAACGAAAAACTCCTTAAAAAGTAAAAATCAGCTGGAACCATTTGGTTTCTCAAAACAACATATGCGCCTGTGTATAAATGCGAAATGGCTCACTCTTTATAAAGAATATTTTCAATCTATAGCTTCCGTATTGAGATATTGTTCCAGGATTGCTCTAAGTGAGAAAGTGACCAAGACGAGTGGCCAGTGTCCGAATTGTATAGGTTCAATGAGAATCTAGCGGTCAGTGAGTTCATCCAGCGGTTCATCACATCAATCAACATCGCTCCTGAGGATCTGCATAGCTTTGCTGCAGAGGTTTAGATAACAGGACCAATAAGTCGAAGAGGGGCCCAAACCGCCCAGCATCTAGCAATCTTTGGACGTGACAAGATAGGCGGGAAAATTTTGGTACAATACGCAGATGTTCCTAGGACAGAAGTTTCAAGAATTCAAAGCAAGATTCAATTTTGTTTTAGAATAGTAGAAGAATTCAAACCAAATTGATATATAATTCTAAGTAGACAGTCACACAAAGATTATCTTTTGGTACATGGTACAACTGAGGATGTACAAAAATGTGACATTCTTAACTCAAACATGTTTTTTTGGAGTGGTGATGGTCGTGCAACATGCCAGCGGTGTGCAGTGAGTACTTTGAAATCTTTTTTTTCTTCTTCCTCGGCCATCTCTCCAATGCTGGAAGTATGCCTCTTCTAAATTTCTCCAATCTCCTCTTCTTTGAAATAATATACTTAAATAGAAGTTCTATGAAATAAATCAAAATATAATATGCATCTCCTAACATTTCTACAAAGATTATTATCATATTATTCAAATTTTAATATATCATAGTATTCATAAATATGTATATGAAATATGTTTTTTTTTCATACAACAACATACAACTCATGCTTCAATACACATACGTACAGTATTAAACTTCTATACGTAACCGGATTTAAAAATTATATAAGGATATATTTAAAAATATATTTTTTTATTCCTTACAATGTTAACCCTTTATGACGAAATACATTCTTCAGTCCTTTGAATGTCGCTATAAAGAGTGACGAAGGTATAATGAATTCTTAAACAAAATGAGTACTTCTTCGCTGGTTAGTAACTGCTTTGCCTCGTCAAAGGGGAACTTTACTGTTTACTTTATCTCCAGTAGTTAACACCCATCTAAATGAAATGCAAAAAAAGTCTAACTAGCCACGCCACATATTACGAAACTTGCTAAACTTGAAAGGCACCATAATTGTCTGGGCAATTTCACCATCTCAGACATATAAGTAAAGGGTTATGTTTGCAACTGCTTTCGGTACATCGTTAAACATTAAGGCGATCGTCTAGCAGAATGAGCAAATTTCATAATTTTTTCTCATATCTTCTCTTGCGTTTTTTATCACATTTTTGTAGTAAAATATCTCATTTTAAAATTTATTCATCAGGTTACATATATTTTAAAAACGAATATCTTATTTAAATGTAACAAGCTAAATTATATAATTGATTAATAAATAATCAAACTATCGATGTTTTAAAAATGAAGAAAATTGCTCCACTTTGTGGGCCTTTTATGACTGAACGGCCTGTTGAGATGTCTTTTTTATTCAATAATATTACAAAGTAAAAATTATCTTCAATTTATTACAATTATAGAAAAATCTGTTAATTTGTTAACTTGCAATTTATGTTTTAAAAAATACTGTTTTTTAAAAATATTTTATTTTTTTGTGGGTTTTTTCAACTCTTTTTACATGGTTGACAACTTTTTTACTTCAATAGTCAAAAGAATAGTTATTATAATTTTATAATAAAAACAAAAAAAATCAAAATCTTTGTCGATATTCCTGATTTTAGATATTTAATCAAGACGCAATGTATTTATGACACAATACGCAGTGCCTTGATTAAATAGCTAAAATCTGAAATCGAGAATAATTTTTTGATTTTTTCGTATTAATTTTAATTTAATAATGTCTATTTCTTTAATTTTTTAATGAAAAAAAGTTATAAACTATCTATAAAGGATTGAAAAAACACAAAAAAAAAACTTTAAAAAATAGTGTTTTAAAACATAAATTGCATGTAAACGTACTAACAGATTTTGCAATAATTGTAACAAATTTAAGATAAACGTTTACTTTGTAATATTATTGAATAAAAAAGACATCTCAACAGGCAGTTCAGTCATAAAAGGCCCACAAAGTGGAGCAATTTTCTTCATTTTTAAAACATCGAAGGTTTTGTAATTTATTAATCAATTATATAATTTAGTTTGTGAAATTTTAACAAAATACTCGTATTTAAAATAAACGTAATCTGTTGAATAAATTTTAAAATGAGATATTTCCATACAAAAATGTGATAAAAAACGCAAGAGAAGATATGAGAAAAAATGGTGAAATTTGCTCACTCTGCTAGACGATCGCCTTAAGGGCTCTGGGTAATAATCTATCAACGGTAGAAAATTACTAATTTATCGACTGCTATTAACGTGGCTCTTTATTTAAACTTGTTGTCGCCAACCAAATCCAATCTGAAAGTATGATTTTCAGTACGTTCGGTGCGAAGTTATTTATAAAGTCAATGCGTTTTGTATGCCGGAGCGAGTTCAGGTCTTCGAGAAGGTCAAGGCATTGGGGCATTTTTATTTGTTAAACGCGTACTTTCGGATGAATGAAGATTAAATTAAATCGCATAAAAATGTTCTTCAAATTAGTATTTTTTAAATTAAATCGCATCATAGTAGGAATACACGATTAAAACATTTTATTTATGGTTTTTGTGTTTAATTTGTAGAACTCCAAATTTATTTTTAGCGAAATTTAAAATAAATTAAATTTTAATAAATATTATTATTAAGTTCTACGGGTTAAGTATTTTTTGTTTGATAATGGGGTTAAGTATTTTTTGTTCACTGTTTGATAATGGCCTTACAAGTAGAAACAGCTGTAACACATAAAAATACTTAACCCGTAGAACTTAATAATAATATTTATTAAAATTTAATTTATTTTAAATTTCGCTAAAAATAAAACATTTTATTTAAAGTTTTTCGCTTATGGACGAACTAAATAATAAATAAATAGCTAAATACATAAGTATTAAAATCAAGAAATTATTTATACATGCAATATTATTAAAACAAAAATGTGATTTTTTTTAGCGGTTAAAATAAAGATTTATCACAGCAATATCATATCGACGGTAATCTACCAATATGTCCTGAGTAAAGGCCCTCGTTTTTAATGTCATATTTTATGTTTAAATATACCACCTTACAATAGATTATAAATACACTTTAGCTCTAAATATTTAAATATATGAAGTTCATGAAAATATCTAATATGTGTGTATTCTCCATAGAAAAATGAGAAGATTTTCTTCTTGTAAAACTGTGTGGATAGGAGATATCAGCAATTATTACAGTGCAATAATTATCTCTACAGGTTTTCAATGAATTATTAAAAAAATAATTGAATAGTACAATCATTAAAAAAGCGTATCACTAAATTGATCGATAAATCACGGTATTGATGTTGAGATAAATGAAGTTTTAGGTTGAAATATTGATGCCGTATTATTTACATCATTTTAACAAAATCTAACTTAATCGATTCAAAACGTTAATCTTAAAACAGTTCAAAATATTTTGACAAAAGAACTTCCAAATAAGTCGGATAAATATTCTTCCCTCGCTCCGAATATCCATAGCGGAAAATTAGAGCAAAGCTGGAAATATTACTCCTTTAGGTACCGGTACCAGAAACGTAAACAAAATTATTTTCCAAGCAAAATCACACAAACTTGTGATGTAGATCTCGAAAAAGATGGGAATCGTATAGTTGTTACGCAACGCAGAGGTCAATTGAAGGTTTTCCAGTTACCTACGTTTATTATATTTTTTATTATACTTGAATTCAGGTGAAAATTCTATTGGGTTGGTGTGTTACCATGCGTTATAATATGTACTATAATATCAGTGTATTGATGCTTCTCATTAGTTATAGTATTTTAACCAATGACACATTATTTGAGATTTATATCTGATGTATCGATGATTGGTAACTGATTTTTCGAAATTCGGAACATCGGTATTTAACAACAGGTAGGTATATGTATCGTACACCAGTTACCCGTCATCGATACAATCTGATACAAATCCCAAATAACTGTATCATGTGTAACAGGTTAAAATAACGGTTTGATCATCACTACTTAGCAATTCAAGTAGTCGCTCGGTCGTCGTGGGCGGAGCTGGTTATTTGAAATTAGTTTAAAACAAGATGTTCACAAAACGTGAAATAGGAAATTTTTTTGCCCGTATTTATATTTGTTTATATTAACGATTTTTTAAACGTGTTTATTATATTTTTTTTTTCTTCATGTAATCACATGTCATGTCAATATTTCTGACTTATTTTTTGCAAAAAGTTGAACTATTATTAGAGCAACTTAAATCGATTATGATAAATTCTTTCACTTCAATACAAAAAAAACATCTATAAAATAATATTTTGGCAAGGTTTTTATCATTTTATTCTACGTGTATTAAAAGGAATGAATTTTCCATAATTGATATAAGTTACCGCAACGATAATTCAACTTTTTACAAAAAAATACGTCAGAAATATTGAAAAAATATGCAAAGTTTGATATTGCATATTATCCATAACTATTGATAATATGCTCATGGTCATGGTTGCTTGGACATTTTCGACTCATAATCAAGGCAGGAATCCACCTGTTAAGTTTTTTCTAGTAACTATGAGACACCCTATATGTTTATATATATATGTGTTTTGTTTCAGATTTCCGCGAGCGCTATTATATAGAACAGAAGTGGTTTTTGGAATATCTAGCGTTTCTTTTGAATGGTCTTCTTGGGAAGACCTAGGCCGACGTTTTGGCACGGTGTTATGTGTCATTGTCAAGGCTACAAAAAATTACGGACTAGCCGTACTCGTTCGCAGGTAACGTGAAGGTCTCCCACTAATAAGGCTAATATAATATTTAAAAAAATACAAAATATTTCATGTTTGAAGAACAGGCTGCAACGCACGATAAGCCTGTTGAATCCTAACGCGAAAATTAGTATACAGATGTTACGGAACGTGAGGGTCAATTAAAGGTTATCCGGATACCGTTTATAATATATTTTTCATTACCAGATCTAATGACGTGTGATGGTAAAATTTGAAATGCATAAGCATTGGTCCCGGCTGACTGGTACTGCATGAGAATGCAAATAGAAGCTGCTTAATTTTCTGCGCAGCTGTGTTCAACATTACGATAATTATAGCAGATGCATTCCAGGGGCGCGCACCACATTTTTAAAATCCAAAATACATATTATATATTAAGTATGAAGATTGGCGTGCTAATAATTCAAAGATCCCAGAAGTCAATGAGTTAACTGGAAAAGGAAAGAACGAAAATATTATAAGCAACCATAAAGCTGCGCATGTGTTTCCAATACCAAATACCAACTAACTGCAATACTTGTATTTCGCACCACTCGGTATTTTTTAAAACCGAACTGTGTTTATACACTTGTGGCTAAACAAACGTGGTGTTATTTTATAAATAAAATATATTCGTAACCATTCACTGTCAATATCAATTTTATGCAACCAACATAAATTGGCAATGGGTAGGGCATGTTGCAAGGCAGGATGCCACAAGGTGGACACCTAGAGTTCTGAAGTGGAGATTTTGTACAAAAAATGTGAAGAAAGACCTCAAAAGAGATGGGTCGACGATATAGCCGCCGTGAAGGGGAAAAAACGGCGACAAAAAGCAAACGACAGAGAAGGATGAATGGAATAGGTATATATCCAACATTGGAGAGATGAAAGCTGAAGAAGAAGAATCATTCTCTTAATATCTAAAAGGAAATTAACTCACATAGGTATATTATTTAGAAAAGTGTGCTTCTGAATGAGTATCATCTTTATTTCGCATGAATACCACTTCTAGTTATATATGTAGTCCATCGAACTATAACAACATCGATGTTATTAACATAACCTAAGTCCATGCTGAGTGTACGCCACTGATAGCGTTAACTTGACATTTAGCGAAACTGGGATGACAATCGTAATTATCTAGTGGTGGTACCTTATTTGGCTAACCACTCATATTCCAATTTATATATAAAAAGCGTTTTTGGGTTAGGCAGTAGGTTTTCTACGTTAACAACCGGTTTGCGCATACAAGTGTGAACCCGCAGGAGGAAGTCACTATAATTATCAACCGAGACTAATCTAAAGTGCATGAGATTGTCGCATTCGTTAGAGATTCAGACTATAAATTATAGCCAAAAATAAATTAACCATAAATTACACTCACGCAAACACATTGCAAACACGACAGAATAAAATTTACGTTCTTCTAGTTCTGTGGTCTATCCACAAGCTTGCCTGGATTATGCGCGGAGATTATCTGAAAAATTGTGTACTGGATATATATTTATATTGCTAAAATTTGACTTGATTTGACTTAAGGTTTGGTAGGATTACAGTTCTGCATATTTTGATGGAAAATAATAAATACCGTGTAAGACAGTTGCATCCCATCAGCAACACCACCAAAAGTCCTACTCCTGTGATTTTAAGGCCCCACGAGCCCCAGGTAATGCGGCCACTGGAAATTCCATCAACCAAAGCAGATATGCGAGGATTAATGACGAGTCTCTGTTGCCATAAAACCGGAACCCCCAGCTGAGGGACGGACAACCCCGAAAGAAAAACCCTGGCCCTCCGGGTAGGGGGTTTGGCGTGAGGTTAATAATCTAATCCAATTACGAACAATCAAAGGCGTCCTGGAAAAGGGATACTTTTGGATTCACCCAAGGCCTCCCCAGGGCTGTCGAGCTTACGATGATGATGATAATAATAATACTGATATTAGCTATTAATAACTTTTAAATGAATAGGGTTACAAGAATGTCAAAAATTATTTTTTTAACTTATTAAAGTGGGTAGCTAATATTCCATAGACATGGCGAAATAAAACCCCTTTACAAGTATTCAAAAAATTTAAACAACGAAGTGTCTTCAGTACGCCTAAAGCATAAAATATGCGCTGAAAATACCTAGGCATATGATGTTGTGTACGTCTTTATCACCCTGCATTATATTAAAATAACTTTAAATTATCAATACACCTTATCTATCAACATCTAAAAGAGATGTATTGGTACTCCCGGTTATCTACGGCATCCTCAATACTGAATTTTTATTCTTTGTAATAATTCTAAAGGAATGTTTGTTGAATGTTCGTTGACTCGTGGAAGGATATTTTAAAGCACTATTAATATCCGTAAATAACCCATTCGGCTTGATGTTGCAGTTGAATGATTTAACGCCTTTATTTCAAATATCATTCACACTCCCAAGGGTTTTAAATCCTTCCGTAATTACCGATCTACAGAAAACTGAGGTATTTTCGAGTCGATAAACAATTTTCCTATAATTCAACATATCCGTATTTGGCGCCCCTCGAGCGTATTGGCATTTCGATCAGTAAGCAATCTAATAATAATATTAAGTAATAATATACAGGTTGTCTCGTAGTTAGTAGACAAAACATCGGTGGACTCTTGCTCATTCAATTTTAAATAGAAAATATTTTTTTTGCACTTTGGATAAAATGTCAACGGTTAAGGAATGAATGTGGAAGACTTCCCGAAGTTTTTGATACTACTTGCGAGACACCCTATATACGGTATACATATTTGTATATATAGTTAAAACTCAAACGTGTATACTAGAATTCAAGTAAGGATTCAATTAGGTTAGTGTGTGCAGTACTAAGCGTTTTTATTGATCACTCGGTCGTCATGAGCGGGGCATTCGTTTAAAATTCGTACCACTCTTCTTATTGTTCAAAATAAATAAAATTATGGTAAAATAGAACTTATATATATATATATATATATATATATATATATATTATTATAATAATAAAGAAATTGGTAAACATAAACAAAATTAAGTGCCTCCGACTTCACGAATCAGTCATTCTGTAACGAAATGTTGCAATATTACGAATATTTTATAATGCTTTCGTTTGTCAGCGTTTCTCAAAACGCCGTAAAATAAATTTCTGAAAAAAAAATTCAAATGGTTGAGCAAGTTGGTAGATTGACATTTTAAAAGATTAATTTTATTATTTGTTTTAATCTACTTATATTTGATTAATTACACCTACATGTTTCGGAAAAACCTTTCCATCGTCAGGGTGTTTTATATTCAGCAATAATATTTAGAAATAATTTTTTAAATAATTTAGAAAACCAAAACAAAAGACATTTTCATTTTGATATTTTGACATATATAAAACACCCTGACGATGAAAAGGTTTTTCCGAAACATGGAGGTGTAATTAATCAAATATAAGTATATTAAAACAAATAATAATTACTTTTTTTCTGAAAAGAGTTTTAAAACTTCTAATTACGTGTTATGAACGGAAGAGTAAATATAATAAATACCATATGTACAGAGAAAGTATAATTAATGTGAAAATATGTTTTCCAACTTAAGTAACCCAACTATTAGTTGAGTTGGTTAGATAAGAAAAAAATAATATTGCTTCATACACTAGTCAAAAATAGATATTCCATTACCAGCGGCGACATCTTTATACTGGTTCGTGGGGATGGCAAATTTCAACCACAGACGGCATGCGTCAAAGTGAAACGAGTTGCATAAATAACATATATAAAACTTCCGAAATTTTGACAGATATAATGGTCAATCATGGGTGGTCAATTAGTGAATGTTATATCGTGCAACTTAAGCCAGCAGTATGATAGGTAAACACCCAAAACTTCTATATAGTTTCGTCTCTGTAAGACATCTGTAATATACCTTGATTAATGACTTTCCCTCTGGGGACAAAAATCCACTAACTGTGTTATTGAACATTTTTAACTTTCTCAAAACATTCCGTTTATAAGAAATTTACAATAGATTTTTGTATATTTATCAAATTATACGTCAGTAAGATTAAGATTTAGTAAAAAACGTAAATCTAAACATTCGTTCCACCGAACACAAATTTTAGTGATTTTGAGAAACGTTCATCTGATTAGTCCCGTCCAACCTGAGAAAACTGGAACGCAAGTGGACAAATGCTCAAGAAATGTAGCGCTAGCGATGGACACCCGCTGAAAAAATGCCTCGATAAAAGAAAAAATATACATCAAGCAGTGTCTATATTCAGCTATACCTAAGCCTCCGCATTTTGAGATATTTAAGCTATACTACCAGACATAAGGATTTGATCCAAGGAAGGTTGGAGTAATGGAAACCGATCTCGTGAAAGGTCACTAACACGAATTACCGACCTGGTTAAAACTTCGAAGCACACTCCGAGAATGAACAAGAAACGCCAGAGACCAAAATAGGTGGCGACAGATCATCCTGCCGTCAACCGCAATTATCCGCAGTTCCACGATCACGATTGCTCTCCTTGAGAGTAAGATGAAGGTAAAGAGAGAATCTGGTTACCAAAAAATATCAGATATCATGGCTTGAAGAATTTAATATTATTCCTATCCATCGGAACAGATTAATTATGCCATTAAGTACATTTTTTGTTATGAGAGCATTATAAGATATATGTGCAATTCATAGCAAACTATAATTGCCCAGAAATATTTACAGTTTGTGCAACAAGCACTACTTCATAATTAGTTTTTAGCCTGATTCCAGATTTTGCATGGTCTTTAAATGGCAGCACGAACCCAAGGCAAATCGTGCTTTATAATACTCCGTTTAACGCCGCCCAGTAATCATTTGAAGGCGGTCGCGAGTAAAATAATTCGCCTAATATCTTAACGCTCACGTTGACAGGGGAGTAAGGCCCGTATTTTTTACGCAGTGGTATCATTTTGCTTTCAGTCGTTTGCAAGGTTCGGGTTAACCCCCGATATTAAGGATGTTATAATAGCAATAGATGCCGACAGTGGATGCAGGTCTGAAATGGCACACCTTTCACTCATTAGCGCACCAATTCGTGACCCGCCACATTTCCCTTCCTCAGATCAGCGGATGCAGTACTGGGCACATCGTGGACCATTACTGTATCGTGAGTCATAGTAGTCTCATTGGAACAAGTGTCAGAAGTCATATAATAGAAAAAGCCAGGGCTGAATTCGTAAGATTGAAATACGTGCCTTGTAGTCGCGAACTTGATCTGGAACGAATAAAAACGGTATCTAAGGTGTTGAGTTTTCTCAGAGTTGGACGCTCCTCACTGGATCAGCGTTGAGGTGCTCGAAATCGTGGCATATAGACGAATGCTACAAATAAGTTGGGCTCAAATTGATGAGAATAAACAGAAAACAAGTAAAAGGGGCATGGACATAAAAAATAAAGTTTTACCACAACAAATAATTTATTTAAAAAGTCAAAAAAACACAGTATACAAGCAGTAGAAAAAGCAAAGAAAAGGACATGAAATTTGAAACAGGCACTAAGGTCTCTGGCACAGTCACAGCCCAGCAGTACGGTGGAATCCTCGATGATACCACTAAAAGTTCCCGATAGTTAATGAACGGGCTGCCCAACCAGTGACTATTTGGAAAGGGTGCCATTTGGGAAAAATCGTCAATCGGCTTGAACCAGCAATCGAAAAAAAAATTTTTCGATTGCTGGTTCAAGCCGTTCCCGGTAATGGACACTAGTGCGGGATTTACTTTCCAGGTGCACGTCTTAAAGAAAATATTTATACAATACATCTTGTCATACTAGGAAAAATAAACGAGGTCCTGACAGAATTGTTCGGCCAGACATCTGAACGCCTCGTATAGTAAATAAGAGAAAATATAATAAAAAAACCGATAGCTCTTAAAGAAGAAGAAGATGTCAGAAGTCGGCGAAATGCATCTACTATATTGGATGCTGTATAGGTCAGATACAGAGTACAGAACATGTGTATTCACAAACAGCATTGATAAGGCCCGCCCCGCCGCGCCATTACTAAA
This sequence comes from Agrypnia vestita, assembly GCA_016648135.1. NCBI lineage: Eukaryota > Metazoa > Arthropoda > Insecta > Trichoptera > Phryganeidae > Agrypnia > Agrypnia vestita. The sequence continues at coordinate 73,931 of JADDOH010012066.1, forward strand.
ATAGATTGAGTATGAAAGGGATATAACGCGCAAGTACATACGATGCTGGTGGGAAGAATGCTTTAACATTGTGAGCCGTACGAGGAGTTGATAACGAGTTATACTTTGGCGCTTTATAGCAGACAAAACAAATTGCATTTGAAGCAACAAAGATGTTTTTGTATGTCGATTGCTTTAATTTAAACATCTGACGTATCGCGTATCGCGGTGAGAGGCTGCTGTTGATCTGCAGCAATGAAAGAAAATGCTCTAGTTACTGTCTCCCTTCGCTCCCATTAATCCACGTCGTGGTATTATATTATGATGACGGTTTTTGCTCTACGCATTGGAATACGATACGGCGAATATCAGGTCACTGTCGCAATGAGATGCTGGAGGCAAAGTTATGGAGTGTGGAGCGGAAATGTGGACGGTCCACTTGCGAGGCTGGTCGGCATCTTCCGCGGATGGCATGGAGAGAATATCGGACCGTAACTGGAATCTTAGACTGCGGAGAAAGTTGGACGCGGTTCGAATCTCTGCTCGTGCGAGACGCTTGTTGGTCTTCATGCAGATTTTATGATGTTTGATCCAATTGCGTGTGAAACAGCCACATCTCGGAGAAGATTTACAGTTGTTGGACTTTCGTTTTTTATGCATCCATTTATTATTATTATGACTATTTTCTAGAATTGTTGTTTTATAATCGCACGGTCCGCACCAGGGATTCTAGATGGAGTATTGGTATTTAAATAAAATTCTTTATTGTGGTATTTATGTGGTTATTCTAAACTTGGTAACGCAACGGGGGATGTTGCAGAGTGAAAAAAATTTGCAACAAACAGAATTCAATATCATACACATTTAGGAGGGGGTGGTATAACCAGAAAGACAGTCCTTTTTTCGCATGGTTCGTAAGATCCGTATGCAAAATTTATGAATATGTACAAAAATTAAATTTTATTTAAAACTTAGCTTTTAAACCCCGTCTTTATATGTCGTTTAATCGTCGCTTGTTCTATATTAATTAAATACCATAACGTCAAACACAAACAATTTTTAATTAACAACTTCTTGAAATATCACCAAAATAGTTCGATTTTTTCCATTCGTATCTGAAAAATATTACCGTTAATTAATTTAAATAACTACCTACCTTCCAATTTGCAATATTCGACTAACTTCGAATACTGTTTTAAAAAATGTACCTTCATAACAAAGGAATCACGTACCTATCCAAATTTCAAAGTAAATTTGACACTTTAACCCGACGAAATTGTTCTATTTCTATATGTACGAAAGATTCTCTATGCACAGAGAGAAATTTATCCAATGTATCCAGAGAGAAATTTATTTGTGGTATAGATTATGTGTCACAATGACGTCAGCTCTCATAAATATGATACAGAACATTATGGAATTTAATGTAGGGGTCAACGTCCTGCCACGGCTTGCAAGGACAAACCGCATAACATTTGACGAGGGTCAGATCATTTTGTAATTGCCGTGTATGGAGAAGGATAAGCGGAGAAAAAACACCAGCAGCCAGCAAAAACGAATCCTTGGTGATCATTCTATTTGTAAATCTCGCTCGCGGAGGTAATGGCGGCCGGAAGCGTTGGAGACTCGGCTGACTGGGTTCGTGAGAACGGCCACACCTGCAAGCTGGACCGAATCAAAATACATCAACTGGGCTTGGTACCTACCCGGTACTTACCGATTCTTGCGCGATACCTATTTACCGGGTATCTCCTCTCTTACTCAGCAGGATCAGGAGAGGAGCTAAACTGGAGGCGGAATTATATCAGTAACTGGTCATTGTGAGAAAGTGGGCTTTGCTTTAAGGCAACCAGCTTTGAGATAATATTTTATACGAGACAACAACCATATCGTCACTACCAGTAATCAATATTACGGCAAAAAAAAACTTTTACTGTACCTACCAATTTTAAATTCGGTAAATCCTTTTTGTGTAATGTTTTGGAAAGAGGAAGTGAAAAAAGTCCATAGCAATATTGCTAGTAAATTTCAGCACTGAAGTATTAATATCATTAATATTCGAACACGATAGCATTTTATATTAAAATTAAAACATCAACACACGATTTTTTCTGAGTTCAATTTTTATTAAACACACACAGGACGATCGTTTCGACTGATTAAGTGATCATCAACTGATAAACATAGATCTTATTTGTGAGTTTATATACCAATTATTTGGTTTACATTTCGGAAAAACCTTAATAATAATACAAAGAATACAGTCATTAGTTTTACAAATGTGTGTTTAATAAAAATTGAACTCAGAAAAAATCGATTTTTTAATTTTTAAATTAAATAATGGAGTTCTTTACAATTAATAACGTCAGTGTTCAAAAAATTAAAACATGTGATAACACTTTGAAAGATACACACTTTGCTAAGAAGGTTCATCTTGGTAGTGGCTCCTCTGAAATTTGCAATACGTGTCCAAGCCACCTTAATTGAGACCATTCTATGTGTAGAGGTAGCGGATCCATCCCGATTCGGTACTCTTCACTCTGTCCAATAAATGTTACGAACTCCTAAAGATAACTTATTTTTTTGATTCTTGCTCTCAAGTTATTCACAATAATAAATATTTGGTGACAATATATTAAAATGCATTATAAAAACTATTCATATGTTCTAATGATTTTCCATCAATCGGCCGTATTCTGAACTAAGCAATATTTCTATATCTGTATCTTGACGGTTATGTATAACATTGTATTGCCGCCAATTTTGACGTTTAAAGTTTGACAGATTTGAAATTCGTGAATTCAATCAATCAGAAAGCTTCAAAACGTAAACAAACGTAAAATAAGGCAAAATATTTGTTATAGGTATAATAATTTTTTTTATCAGATTTGTAAAAAAAATAATTTGATATACATGTAGTAAATGGTCTTTCGTTAAAAGCCTCGCCGCGTTGAATTGCTGCTGTGCAGCACTGAGACCTAGCATGGTCGATGTAGCATTAAAAAAGTTAACCTGACGGCGAATGAGTAGGACCGAAATGGGAACCTTCGCTCATAGAACGGTTATGGGTAAGCGGTGGGTTGCCATTCGCTGCCAGTTTTGTCTCGGATTTCGATATCCACTAGTGATTCCGTCAAACTTTTCAAGACTGCCGACGCCGCCTGGCGGTTGGTTTTAATTAAATTATTTTAATTAATTTCTTAATATTGAACTAATTTGAAACTTCTACGTATATACGTATAGAATGGACATGGATATTATTGCTGGAAGTCGTGTATAGTGGTCTCCAAAGAAAATGTCCAAAACGGAAATTGTCGGCATCTGTCCACAGAACTTGGCAGGATCGGGCCCAATCGCCATGCGCTCGACATTAGCTCGGTAATGTTCGTAAAATGGCAGTTTGCCGCCTATGGGATAATCGGAATACGTGCACTTTGCAATATACTGAAGGATATCGCAGTCTCACATTATATTGAAGGATATTCAACCTTACAGAATTACGTAAAGGTTTTTTAAAACCACTTTGATTCAATAGTCGTCGGTTATTGTAATCACACTGGTCATATACCAATATTGATTCCAATATCCGAAAATTATATTATATCATAACTACGATCTGCGCAAAGAAAGTTTTGACGACTTCCGAAAATAATAATATTGCTATTTTCGTAACTGTTTGTTTCCCCAACAATCGAAAATACAAGACATTTTATTTTATTTTTAACGAAATACTAAATAGAATACTGGTTACAAAAAATAATTCATTACTTAATTCAAACTCAGCCCACTATCCTAATTACAATTGTCTTCAGCCTGCTCTAGTAACATGCATATACATATTTAGTATATCAGTGCGTGCGAACGTATATATTATTAACTTTATGTAGAAAATATTGGCTTTCATTTAATATTGTAACTCCTTGGATGAAAAAATCAAAAGACATGCGTGGAGCTAATCGATTTCTACCTATTTTTAAAGTAATATTAGTACCTACTTACTTTACATAATATTCATCAAAAACTTATCATTAAAAGCTTGTTATTTCACACCAAAACAAACGTAGAAATACGAGTCTTTGTATGAATTATTGATTCTAATAACCGATATTCTGCGCAAAATAGCGACGAATAATATACGTGTACCTACTTAAAAAGGTTGGATAACAATACGATTACATGTTACTTTTCTCCAAAACTTACTTATACATCAATAGAGTTTTTTTATAAATTCATGATTCTAATAACCACGAGTAATAAACACATGTATTTTTGATGTTGTATTAGGTATATCCATTGAAAATTAATCACTCAAATAAATACTGCACAATCACCGTCGGCTACTGTATTCCGTTAACAAAATAACGGCAACGTAGTCAACAAACAAAATAAACAAGTATTGTTAAATTATTAAGAACGTTTGGTGAAATACATGAATCAATCCATTGAATGTTATATACGGCTGATACTAATAACCACACCTCAAATAGCATCTACGAAAATTTTTGAAATATATCATTAATTTGTGGAAAAAGATTTAATTACAGGAATAATTTATTGAAATAAAAAATCGATTAGGCAATTGATAAAGAAATATGTAACATAAAAATTCGTAATACTATGAGTATATTTCTCGACTCGAGTATACTGCAGCATCCACTGTTGAAAACTTACCCTGTACCAAGTGCCTACGTGGTTATAAAAATGATTTTTCAAACCGTCACTCATATTCTTTGAGAACCTCCGGAGTAAGTACTCGTTAACAGCGAACCTGGGTATTTTCACTGCGAAAATATTTCCGGGAAATATTTTACCGCGCAAAAACACTAATTATTTTAAAATAAATACACTCACTCTCTTAGGACTCTGGCATCTGTCGCTGAGCTCCTTGTCAGGAAATTGCCAGCTTTAATTAAATTAATATTTTTTTTAATTTGAAGTATTAACTTTTTTGATAAACATTTAAATTGGGTTAGCTCAAACACTTGAGGTACATTCGGATCATTAAGGACTCTTTTCCACAACTCTCGTGAATTTTTTTCTACTGTCGATTGCTGGAATATTATTTTAAATTGAATTTCTTTAAATAAATGATTACAAATTTACGATAACACTAATTGTAACCCGTCGAAAATGACGGAACTTTGGTTCGCGTATTTTCTAAGCCCTAGTATATAATATTTATATTATCTTTTTGGCGGTCCACGGAGAGGCGACCGTAGCAACACGAGTAGAGCGGCCGGTTCGGGTTTGCTGGCCCGAGGTTCAAGCCTCATCTCGGGGCGTTTATTTTGATTTTTTGGTCATGAATTCGAATGAAATTACATGATACGTTTATAATCCCAATTATAATAATTTCGTTGTCTGTTTGACCATCTGTCGTAACTTCTTTATACCTTATAGTATTGTAACTATTATTCCTTTTTTTTTTTCTTTTTTTAAACTTTTATTTTTTCATTTATTAATAAATAAATACTTATTCTTTACGAACCGACATTTAAAGGCACCGTTATTTTTTAAGGGTTACAGCTAATCGTTACATAAATTATCTAAAATCAAACAAGTCTATAATACACGCTATATTAAAAAAAACACCATGTATGTGTACTAATGTATTTACATTAATGACTAAATTAAATTACTATAAGTAAATAAGCTTTTACAACTTTCACAATATTAATCATAATATGAATGCGTCTATGGAACGACCGGCATGCTAAATTTAGCCAACCACAATATTGTCGAATGTTGGACGGCTTCGCTGACCTTCCGTAAATCAAGCCTTATCGGATAACGAAGCCGCGCGAGCCGGACGGAGGAAGTGCTCGCCGCCTTGCTCGCACGATCACAAAGAGAAATTAGTTAGGCGAGAAATTGTATTTCTGATACACATTTCATTTCTCATTCCCCGCGATGTTGGCATTCCAAATGTCGTATTTTCACGCCCCACGTTGCATTCAGTGTTTTGTTTATATTCCTAACATTCTCAGCGTTGATAAGCTTCGGAGAAATTAATTTGACACTCGTAGGTACTGTTCGAAGCGAGGCTTTCCGGGGTGATAAGTGTTCAAGTCTCGCAAGATTGCCAAGCTCTAATTAAAAGCTCTCCGGAGTTGCGTAACTCGAGGTACATTGTTGTGATTTATTTTATTCAATTTTGAATGACGTGATAAATGAATAAACCTTAAAATAATTTTTCATTATTATGTTAGTCAAAGTTTGTTTTGAAATTAAATAATTACTCATATACGTCACCAGACGCGTGCCTTGATAGTATACCTCTTTCCATTTACGAAAGACAATCGAATTAGGATGTGTATGCCATGTGTATGGGACGCAATGTTTCTTTTGTGTTGATATTTATAGCCATAAACAACACATGGAAACAACGTGCGTCGTACGCACTTACTTACACATACTAACACATTGAAGCATGAGTTACAACGTAAACATACTTACACTTTTATAAAAAAAAACACGAAAAATGTAATATTATGATATACATCTCCTCTTTAACAAAAGCAAAAACAACCTTGTGGTAATATTGTTGTTATCATATTAATAAAAAAAAACACTTTGCTTAAAACCACAATTTATTGAATAACCAAACATGTTTCCAGGCCAACAATGGTTCCTTGATCGTGTATAACGTACACTAAAAATTAAAATTGGAAGTATAGACATTAACAACAAAAAATACATATATGCGTGAGAGTTGAATGAATAATTAAGAACTATTATGAAAATAAATTTAAAAGGTGTTTATTTGCAAAAAGGTTTTGGATATTAAATTTTTTATAATCGTTTTTTCAACGCATCTCTAGCGTTCGAGGGATGTTTGCTACGCCCTAGAATATTTCTGAGGGTCCACGGAGAGGCAAGTGGTAGGAATGTCGCTAGGACGCGCTGGCATTTGGCTGGGTTCGCGCCCCACATCGAAATTACGGAGTTACGGACGGACAAACAGATAGAAAATGAAATTATTATGTTTGATTACTATTATTATTATTTTCAAACTAAGCTTAATACCTGTACCATGAAAAATAGGACTAACTCGAACCCGCGACCACAGGATCGCTAGGCAAGTATTTTAAACATTAGACCAAGAAGCACATCATGTAAAACGGAACAAACAAAATATTGCATTATATTTTGACTGTTAAATGAAAATTAAAATTAAAATTAAAATATTTCATGATGTTCGAGTGTTTTTCGTACTTTATAAGAAAAGATTTTCCACTTTATAATTTGAGATACATAAACGATATTCAATGAATTGGCGCTATGGCGCCAAATTTGTTCCAGCACAATCTGAGAAATCTTTTTTTAGGGTCATTAATGTTGATATTTTGTCTCATTAAAAATATTAAGAAATCCATGACATTATTCAATTAATGCAAATGAAAATTTGAGTAAAATTGAACAAAAGTCTAAAAGTAAAATTGAGATAATTCAAAAACTAACAAACTTATAACATTTAAAATTTGCGTTTTACATGAATAAGTTTGTTCCATCCGTTGGAGTCACGTGACGTCATTTTTCCTACCCGCTGCATGACGTTAAAGGCAGGCGCGTGCAGTGGGAACAAGAAGCATGACATTTATTTAACCGTATATTTGGGGAAAAAATATCGAAATCTGAATAATATGTTAATTATTGTGATAGGAAAATTACGAGATATATCTCTGATTTCGGTTTCTTTTTAAAATATATGCTTAGGAAAAGTCATGCTTCTTCTCACTGCACGCCCCTGTAACTTACAGGCGAGTTGGAGGTTAATCATTCCGCGCTAAAATCCACTAATTTTAAAATTCTTTTTCTTTTTTATATATTGACAGATTTGAATAATTTTTTCACAAATTTATTAGCTCTGATTTATATTTTAGTTCAATGTTACAATATATATTATTATCAACACCATGAAACTTCTCTGTTGATGGAATATTCACTGTTGCGTAGTAAATAGTTCGCGGTAATCGAAACGGGCGTGTTTGTCTTTGACGTAAAAAATGTGAAGTAATTGGGAGTAATGAACGTGTGAACATATTTTTCAAAATGCATGAATTTCGTGTAGCTTTAGCGTTTCGCGTGCACTGAAGCCGATTTTGTTTTAATTGCTATCTTGGCGTGTTGTTTGAACAACTCAGCTGACCACCACCTTATACGGAACAGAATCATTACCTGCAAGTCCTAGGCTCAATGCATTTCAAACTCATGCGCATTTTTTGTGCCCATTCCGCTGGTTTTCAACGACACTTTTTAAAGTCGTGAAATGTTAAGGAAATCATAATTGGCTAATTAAATAATATCTAAAAAAATCAATGCTGCATTTTTGATTTATAATTTGTTAGTTAATTGTATCCTGCCGAAGGGACTATTGGTTATGAAACATGTTGATATTTTCAATAAATAAGTGCCGAAAAAAGTTTATTTTTATTAATTAAATTAAATAATAATTTTTCAAATCTTTCTAAACGCATAATTTATCGTAGTTTTGATGATAACAAGAGGACTGTATAATGAACAGACTTGTATAATCATTATGTTTAATCTGTATATGTAATATGTCATTTATGTTATAATGTTTGATCCCTTAGTTTTTTATGTTAAATTTTGTAGTTGTTTACTTTGTTTTTCGTTCTATGCTTTACATTACTTTGTATCCTTATGTTTTTTATGTTGTAATATTTCATGTTATGTTTTTCATTTTTTGGGTTCTATTCATCGAAAAAATAATTGAAATTAACCATTTTATCGATTGCTAGAAATTAAAACTACACCACTCTATATTTTATAAAGAATTGATAACAAATATCTTGGAAAACATAGAAATCTTAAAATACTCTACTAATATGAATATAGAAAAAGCACCAATGAAAATTAATAACATCACGTTACCTAAAATTTCACCCTTACTGTACATATTTCCAGTAACGGTCAAAAAATACACTCACTCTTCACGCCTTCTCCCTCTAGCTGAATAGGTTGAAACTACAGTTGTGTCAAAATCGCTTGTGTGTGTGGTACAAATATTAGTTTAAAAAAAAATCTTGGTTTAGTGAAAAAAAGGCAATTGTAACATTCCTTCTTTCTACCTTCTCTTTGTACTTCATAAATCTCTGTGCGACTTTTTTTAGGGTCATTAATGTTGATATTATGTCTCAATAAAATAATTACTTAATAAATTAAGAAATCCATAATGACATTCAAAACTGCCTGATCGCTAATCTTTTTTTATCTAATTTCTCCCAGTCAGACTGGAGATATGATTAACGATAATTTTTTATCAACAATCTAATCCAGATTTCCTAGTCAAGCAATTCTGCATTTTTGTATTGCGATTCATAAAAGCGGTAAGAGTTATTAAGCAATGTATATTTTTAAAGAATGCCGACAGGTTTTAAAGACACTGTGAGAAAGTATTGCGGTGAACACATTTGGTTGACCAAGTGCATAATATTTATACATACACACCAGAAATTTCAAATACTGCACGTAAAAAAAGTAATGCTTAAACAGGAGCAAAGCAAGTTTAAAAAAATTTAAATAAATTTTATTTAATTTTGGTGCAAGTATTTAAAAAAGTTTATTTTAAAGAAACGTTTTATCTTTTCGGGCTGACATTGTTTAAATAATAAATCATCGTGAGAATAAATACGTAAAATATTTTAAGAAACAAATTTATTATACATTACTATCTTTCTTCGTCGATGCATGATGTACGAATATATAGGTACTCTTATATTATATAGAATTATTCAGTACATGTACAAGTTTCTTTAAAATATATTAATTGTTCATTGAGATAAATTATAGAATTACATAGACGAAGCTTTTTATAATGTGAGAAACGTGTATGGAAGTCTTTTATAGAACATTTCAGGGCTTACGATCTGTATGAGCTAGCTTAAGTGATCACTCTACACAATACAACGTTCACCAATTCCATCATTCACACATTATCACACATTCACTATATTAATTTATTTACTTGGCCTTGAAAGGGTAAACTTATTAAATTTCAATCCTCTTCTCAACCGAACCTTCCAAAAGCTCCTTCTGGAACCATTTACCCTTCCGCATAGGACCCTTGATGTGAAAAGATATCCCTATAAAGTCCTTTACTATTATTCTTTTAGAAACTTTCGCGTGAAAGGTATAGGGACAAAAATTCTAAAATATGTATGAGTCTAAAAGATTTTTTGATAAAACAGAAATGTAATAAAAACAGAGAATAGGGAATAAATATAATTTTTAAAAAATGTAACCGGTACCAATATGTCCCGTTACGGCAATAAAATGCAACGTCATATCAGTGCTACTCTAGGGGAGTCAAGGTCTACTAGACATGGATGTTAAAATAAGTCATCATTAAAAGGCCAAAGACGTTTGAGATGTGATTTGTACAGATGTATGCTATAGATCTCCTGGACCACGATCCCATTGAAAAGGTTTTAAGATACATGAATATGTCAAGAGAATTAATAACAACTATTAAATGAAGGAAATATTGCAGGCACATTTTCCGCAACGAAAAGATGATCTTACAATAGGGAAATTTCACTTTTTTTTAGTAGAATACTTTGGTCTGTGAATGGTACCCACCGCTTACCCAGGACCGTTTATCAGCAAAAGCTACCGTATCGGCCCCTCTCATTCGTCTTCACGTTGATATTTTTTAGCTACAGTGCCGACAGTGCCGCCCCGCATCGGTCATATAAAGGCACGGTCGCAAAAACAAACCATTAACTGACCGTCACATAAGACGTGACTTTATTAAATAAAAAAGAAATACATATTATTAAACATAGAAATGACAGAATCGATATATTTTTTCGATATATTATAATTTGGAACTTAAACATGGGATTTTAAACATGATTTGAACATAGAAGTAAAGAAAGAAAAGAGAACTCAAAGATAAGTAAAGAGAACTATGTAGAATAAAATGAAATAACGTATTATATAATAACATTTAAAACACGACTTTTAACTGATGAAATTCATGGGACCATTATTTTTTTCGATAAACTGAATATATGTATAATAAAAACACAATATTTCATTTGGGATCACGATACTAATTTAGTTATTCTAGAAATTTTGTTATTTCCAACGGAATTTGACCAATGGAAAAATAAACATATTTTAAAGTCGAAGCTTCCAGAGAGGATTACATTTAGATTTTATCTCTAAGATTCAACACGATACGGTATATAAATACTATCTATCGGTAGTTTTTTTTCATGACTAACGATGGCGATTATCTGGTGGAGTTTCCCTCATTTTTTGGACCATCGTCTCCCATCTGGGGCGCTCCTGGGCCTTTTTCCAATTACTTTACGCTTTTTAAGTTCCTTAGCCACCCGTCAGAGTCGCTGAGGCTTGATCCTAGCTAGTCAAACTCTTACAGTTTTTAAATATTTATTCTAAGTAAAATAAAAAACAAATAAAATTAATTAAACACAGAAAAAATCTATCTATTCAAAAATATTTGTTTTTTACCGGGATACGAACCCGGAGCTTTTTCAATCCGGGTCAATCAATTCAATTTTTCAATCATTCAATCCTTCAATCTCTGCGATTACCTGATCCTGCCAGATCTTTCGCGGACGCTCTCTGTTCCTAATGCCAACACCGCCTTATATATTTTTTTACCATCCAAAACATACCAGCGATCCTTTCATTATTCAATCTACTACACTGCAGCAAGCATTACATTCACCCTTTATTTGTTCATTCTTTAGTCTGTCATAGATATATTTTAAATACACGAGTCTAGGCGACCGCATTTCTGTCGTATTCAATCAATTTCCCTTCTTTTTTTATAGGCTGTATTTCTATACATCAAAGTCTACAGAAGAACTCAATTATGTACCGCTAATTTTGCTTTCTGTGTCATTCATATGGCAATAATGGAAAAGTTTACTTTTTTTTTAATTATTAGAAATGAAAATTTCAATAAAACTTGATAAAAGTGTGAAATTCAAATAATTAAGATATCACAAAAACTAATAAAACTAACTAGAATTTTAAATTTGCGTTTTGCGTGAATAATTTTGTTCCAACCGGTGGAGTCGCGTGACGTCATCTCTCGTATCCGGTGTACATCGTGGCTTGTGCTCCGGCGCCCGGCTACGCAGACGCGTGACGTCACAAGCAAGTTGGAGGTCAATCATTTCGGGTTAAAATAGACTGAAATTAATATTCTTTTTATCTGTTTTTTATTGACAGATTTCAACAATTTTTTCACCAATTTATCAGTTTTGGTCTATATTTTAGTTAAATGCTTAATACAACATATTATATTATCAGCACTATGAAACTTCTCCATTGCATTCATAGCCCCTTTACTTAATTTGCCTTTCGATATCTTTCTCAACCTTGCTACCCCAAGTAATTATACACACATCCTAAATACACAACTCGTTCACTTGTTGCAAAAATTATTTTATTGATATAATTAATAAAAATGTACATTGTTTATATATTGAAAATATATTGAAAATATATTGAAAATATATTGAAAATTGTTATATTACACTTATATATTGAAAAATATCAACATGTTTCAGAGCCCATGACCCCTGCGTCAAGATACTACGTATACTAACAAATTTAAAATCAAAAGTACAGACAATCAAAATATTTAAAAAAAAAAGTAACCCATAAAAACCAAGTTTTTACTATACTCCCTTTCTTTGTAAAATATAACAATAATTAAAGACGAATTAAAACATATAACACAACACTAAACTTACAGAAATTTAATATATTTCTAAAATGTCAGATGTTTTGAGATGTCAAGATTTGGATAGATTCAATTATCATCAATATCGTACCTTATGAATTTCCAGCGTCAAATGATTTAGTCAGAATCAGATTTGAGTAATGTAGAATTCTTCAAAACTAAGCAGAAAACTAAAAGAAATATAATTTATTTTTTCCCAAAAAACCCAATTTTGCTGTCATCTGTGAACCAATTCTTTTGTAAATTTTCGAAATTCGTAGTGATGTACCTATTATACTTTTCTAATGATTCTAATTTGAAAAACCAATAAAATTTCTAAAAATCCGAAATTATACTAAAATTATTAATTTTTTTTAACAAAAATTTGATAGATCTTCTTGATCATTGCCACGAGTCTGCTTGCCAAGTTTCAGCTTGATTGGATCACGGGAAAAGGGTCAAAAATCGATCCAAAGTTTTTGTTGACGGCAAGCAAGCAGACGCCACGAGTTAATATGAAGGGAGTAATTAAGTATCTACTAACATGAAAAAAAAATTAATGATAACTATTTGTAAAAAGGACCTGGTTACGTGACCACAAAATCAATTTGCTCTTTTTGAAGAAGTTCTTTTCTTGAGTTTTATGGTATATACTGTACTGTAATAAAGTAAGTCAAACGTTCACCTGACGATCAACGATAGCTATAATACATTATGCGCATCACGAAAGCATTTTATAACAGGGTCTGACACACCCGAGTTAACTTTTAGGTTGCCGCACAAATTAAACATAACAGAGCGCTGAATACAATAACAATTAGCTGATCGGGAGCATATTTTCTAAAGACCGACCGAACATTTGGTTGCGGTCAAAAAAATGTTTTGGTCTATACTCGGTTTCTTTCGAGGTTTAATTCGATGAACGGCGCAAAACCGAAACATGACAAGTTCGAAAGGGAATTTAATTTATTTTTGGTTTATATAAGTATTTTTAACATTTTTTATTTTTGATGTTTATGGTGATAACTAAGTGGATGAATATACTCGTAATGAACTTTGTACAAATGATTAATTTAATGCCCCTGTCCTGCACACAGGTACAGTGTATCGAAACCGGTCGACGTTAAATTAATCAGAGAGATTTAGATTAATAATGTCATTTTTATTTAAATTAACATCATTTTTCATTACCACTACTTTTCACTTTTTAATTTTATGAATTGAAAATAGAGCTTCGTTTGTCTTTTTTTACTAATGTACATATACACACATTTTTGTGTTTGTTGTTTTATTTTTATACATCATTATTGTTAGAAAAAATTTGGTACTTTTAATAAAAAAAAAATTAAATTAGATTAAATTTTTAAATATTTTCACACATATTTCATTTAAAAAATCTATATATACGTAATTATACTAAACATAAGAAAATTTCTGTTTCAGCCAAAACTGCAACATAACACCTACTTGATTATGGTTTAAGCTAAAAACATAGTAGGCAGTATGCTTTTACTCTGATGTGTTCTATTTTTATAACGTAGTAACCTAGTGAACGTTATAGTACCTACTTGTATAATCTACCCACGCGAATGGAAGTTAAATACTTCCGTATCCGTTTAAAGGAAGGATGTATTAGGTAAATGCATAATAAATTTCAGGAAACTCATTTTGAATCACTTCTTTTATTAGATTTGGCCGCACAATGGATGCCAAAGATTTTTCGGCGGCCATAACTATCATCAATCTTCTATATTGTTCGCAAAATCGGTTTCGGTGAGAGTACCTACCTACCTTTTAAGCGATTCCGAAGAAAAGTGTGTGCGAAACGACATTCCAATAGCGGTAATCGACTTTTTTTTTACTATTAAAAGATCATTTAACGATGTGAAAATTTATTTAACGGCAAATACTTACAATTTGTCACCATTAAAATTGCTGAAAAATTATCAAAAACACAATTTTTTAATTCGAAATAACAAATCATAATAAATTTATTATTGGATTTTTCTATAGATAACTATATATTTTTATGTAAAAATATTGTCACGTGTCGTGGCTACGGAGGAATGAATGAAAGCACTAGAAATAAATTAGCGATTTATTAATTAACTATTCAATATAAGATTTCACTTAATACGAATTAAACTTAATGCTATTCTTTAAATCACACTATTTCGCAGTATATCACTCGAAAATGAACACTTTATTATCACTGGGTAACACGTATTTAACATTCAATAAAACATTTCATCCAATTCTCGCTTGCAGTATTTATCGCATTTATTTTCAACGCCAATTAGTTACTTCGCTCGAATACTCGCTTTATTTATCGCCTCGCAATTCACGACTGGCCACACTGGGTGTCGTCTCGCGTATACTTCGAGGCCGATTTCGCACTGAGCGAACTGTCAAACACGACAACTCAACTCGCGCTGCGGCTCCGTTCCGTGTTTATAACTAAATGCTGATTTTTTCGTACTTTCTAGATTATTCTAATGTTTAGGAGAAAGTCATCGTCGAAAATGTTCTCAGGTTTTGAATCACTCTGATGATGGACCCTGCATTGGGATCCGAAACGTCGGCCAGAGATGTCACATATACACGGCGGAATATCCCAAAAAACTATACACAGAAGTCATCGTCGCTTCTCGGTTGTACCAGGCGTTTCTACAGATTTATAGACGTTTCCCAAAGATATTAGATCACCCTAAATTGTTTTAGGTCGTTCTCGATCCTTCAATAGGGTTATGGCATATTACAAGGAATTCGGATAGTGCCTAAATTCTTTTTAGCATCTCGTTACAATATCATAACATTACGACTGTATATCGGAATTGAGACTATAAGTTATAATTATGTGCACTTGCATAACGTTGAATGGCCTATTTATTTTATTATAAACTTTTTGTCATAAAATGTATAAATTATACTAATACCATAATTTAAATAGGTTTCCTCAAAAAATTCACAAAAATTGAATTTCTTTCTCGCGCTTCGTAGGTAGGTATTCTCCATTAATTTTCGTCTTTTGATGGCTCTACATGGGTGTGGATTTGGTCCCTCAATTTAATTTTTATTTAGAGATCAATACCGCAAAACCTACAATATGAAATAGGTTAGAGAAGCTTGTTGGTCTTGTGGTTAGGACTCTCGCTTCGTGATCCAAAGGTCGCTGGTCCGAATTTCACTCCAGACCAGTAAGTTAGTCCTATTTTCATAGCATAAGCGTTTAGTTTAGTTTGAAAATTGTAAGAATATTTATGTGAGACGTATTCCGTGTTCGCATCTCTATTTTATTTTTAAAAAAAGTAATTATATATGAGACACAACTTTTTTTCAGTAGTTTTATTTGATACGAGAATATCACTACTAAAAGTTTCGAAAACGTCCATTTCCTTCTTCAGGTGAGCGTAGACTGAAATGTGTGGGAATGTGTCTGGTATATGGATTGTGGGTTTAGTGGATGGGACATAACATTAAGTTTTTATGAATTTCAAGTGTTTCTCAATTATTTTGTTTAAGCCCGTTTATCTGTTTATGTCGGATGTGTATATCTGTACTATTGATTTCTATAATACGGTTAAAATATTCTGAAAAGTTATTATTAGAGATGCACCTTTTATGTCTTTTAAATCTAGTTTGTAGTGATGTGCCTGTTCGAATTGTATACAATAAATCATTTTTGAACCGTAGATCACCATTTTTCTTTGTATTCTCTCCGTCTTTAGTTATCGATTTTCGATCGATAAAAACTGGCCGCAATGGACCAATTATTATTGGTTGTAGTACCTATCCATAAATGAGAAACTAAGATTAATCATGAATCTCGGAAACCACAATAAATAAAAAAATGGCGACGGGGAGATGTCGATGATCTCATAATTTAGCGTGCCACTAACCAAACAATCGTTGCGGTTAACGATCTTAATCATTTGACCACATCTTAATTAATCACGACTTCGGACTTTAATCAATTATATAATTAATGCGGCTGCTATATTATATTATTCCAAATTTAATTGAAGTGTATCATTAACATTTTGAAATTTCGGCAAAACTTTAACTATCTCATCCCTCAAAAAAGTTTGACAGCGAGACGGGCATGGAAGATGAAGGGATAAAATGGAACCCAAGCGACTGGGACTCTAGAAAGGTCGAGCGGTCAGCGTTTAATATTGTTCTTACTTCGAAATAATTTGGAGCTATCTGATATTACTCCAGCATAAGGTGAAATAAATATAAATATTATATGTAGGTATTTAGGTATACATATATATTCATTTAAAACAAATTTTATGAACGAATTTCTTAACATTTTCTAATAAGTCATCCAAAAAAAATCTATAAATAGAAAAATGTTTTTAAATATTGATTGTATTATTTGTATGTATCTACTTATATTTATATTTAAAAATGTCAATCTACAATGTTGCTGAATCAACTGAAAAAAAAAATACGGAAAAAGTTGTTGCCACGGGGATACGAATGCGGAACTTCTCCAATCCGATAAAAGAACTGCGATAAACAAATTTCGCCGTGTTCGAGACAAGTTTGAAGTCTTTCGTAAATGGTGCAGCTATTTTTACATTTGCCAAATAGCTACGTATCAATTTTATGTTATGTAATGAATCTCATAAACTTTAAATAAAATGGATTAACAAACACATAATTAACAAGTTTAAATTTATTTGAAATCTTAAATGTAAAACGACGAAATTGTTTTATCGCATTTTCCTGGATCGGTTCATAACTCTGATAAACAAATATTTTTTCAATAAATAGATTTAAATGTATATTTATATTTGATTCATTCAATTTGTTTAAACAAATATAGCAAAAAAAGAGAAGCATTTACTTGCTCAACTTTATCTACCTCTTATTGAATTGCTTGGACTTTTCATAGTACTTCATTTAATATATTATTTCCATATCCGGTGTCCTTAGGTCAGGGTGGTCCTATATGCTAACTCGAAAAGTCTGGGATCAGTGGGTTGCGTGAATTTCGCAAGACGCTCGAAATATAACCCCTCCTATTATGTTTCAAACAAATACTAAGATGAACACGTCCTTGAAATTCGAGATTAATGAAGCGAATTCTTTTGGGATAGAACAAGAAGATTTATGATCCACCCCAGGAGGACCTGGATTAATCTACAGGCTGTGCATGGAGTGGTTAAAGCTATCGTGCAGCTATTGGCGTATGATAGGGTTACATGGAAGTACCTTCTTATCTAAGCAATAGGCCTTCGAACCGAATGGAACAAGAGGAAATACTTTTTTTTTACATTCGCACTAAAACCACGGCCTCAAAAGTATATTTTACTTCATAATGATATATTTTTATAGATCCAAAACTGAAGAGAAATTGTGAGATATAGATATCAATTGAGGTCAAAACCCCCATGGATTTTAAAAACAAAAGGAATTGTGATAGAGACTATAAGAATTGACAATTTTAGAAATCTTATCCTTTCACAGTTAATTAATCTTGGGAGTGGGAACACGGAGGCTATTGTTATACAATGGGGAATTTGACAAGATTGTGTTCTTTCCATCCTATTATTTACCCTGAATTCGAATAAAGTTTAACAAAAGTCCCTATAAAACTCTAGTTTTCAAGTGAAGATTAATGAAGTCGTTAGATACGCTAACGATACAGTCATATTGGCCGAATGTATATCCGATCTTCAAGAATTCCTAAATAAGATCGATGTGGCTGGAAAGGGGATGGGTTTGACAATTGAAATTTTGCTAAAACCAAATGGATGTCATGTGGGTGACTTGACTATTCTGGTTCATCCATGCAGTTGAACGGAATAAATGTTGAAATGATTGACCAGTTTAAATACCTTGGCAGCATCATAATGCAAAGACTTGACTCAGATACTGAAGTAAGATGCAGAATAGAGTTAGCATGTGCTGCATTCAAGCAAATGAGGGCCTTTTTTGCGATGGTAACTTAAACCTAAAACTTAGGCAGAGAATCATAAAATGTCAGAGAGGTTTTCGCAAGTGATCGCCAAAGACGCCGACAGGGAGACCTGACAAGGCACAGAAAGAAGAAGAACCTTTCACACTATAATGTATGGAAGATGAAAAACAATTTTACAAAATGTGCATGCATATAAAAAATATAAAACCAGATTCATTTTACTTATATCATATATAATTAATTAATTAACTAAACGTCAAATATATACAATTTCTACATGATTTTAATTAGCTATTTTTTTTCGATATTCATCTAGAATATTCAGTAAAGCAATTTTCCGACGAGAAAATGAGGCACGTGGAAGTACCGAGCGCCGTTTAAAAAGTAGCAGCGCAGAAAATTAAAACCAGTGATATTTTTTCATTAATAATGTATTATGAACTCATTAATAACACATGCATAATTAATAATAAATAATAAAGTAGTAATTTAATTATGATGTATTATTGGTAAACTAGCAAGAGAAAAGTACTTGAATACGAATGCATGGAAATGTCTTGTAACTTCTTTATATACTCATTTCCATTATCGCGACTCATTATAATGTATAAATATTCTTATATATAATATTATAACGTATAATATAATATATAAGAATATTTATGAATTATAACGTTTAATATTCTTCATTCATAAAGCAATATATATAGAAATATATTCAGTTAAAAATTAAAATTCAAAAAGAACATTTTATTGCAATTGACAATAAAATAAATTTCTTGTATGATTATACCTTTTGTAATATAATAAAATATTATTTAGATGACATTTTGCTATACCATGCACAAAATGTATGGACATGTTTATACCTTTTGTAATATTTTATATTTTCGCTAAACTAAATAAAATAAAAATAAAATTGTTTACTTTTATTTTATAAATTCTTTTAAATGAAGATGTGAACATTAATGTTCGTATTTTCAAACTAAGCCAAAAGCAAAATAAATATCAGTGGTGACATAGTGCAGTATACACGAAAACAAATAAATCTTGTCACTGAATTACCTCCAATGTCACAATTCCTATGCGAAATTTAGATTAACGGCTATATCCCTCCAAGCGAAACTTACGGGAAATATTTTAAAAATACGTCCATGTTATTTTCAATGTCCATACCAACAATAAATGAAAAAATATAATTCATTAATATTTATTTCTTATATTTAGATTAGTATTAAACTATTTTGAAGAGAAAGTCATTATTATTAAGATGTGATTAATATTATATCATTTCTATCCACAAAGTAATTAAACATTAAACAGATGTGTGTACTATTTATTATATTGTGATAATAAATAAAATATACTAGCAACAGATTCGTCAGTGACCGAGTGAAGAGTGCCATAGGTAAAAGATCGACCTTTATCTAGCAAAATCAAATGAAGAAATTTTTTTATAGATTAATTATTAGTAAAATGAAATAATAATTTCAAAGAATCGTTATAATATCTCTACAAATGAAAAAGCTATGGAACTTGAAAAATAACTTCGTTTCATGCGACGGTCCAGCGTGTGACGTCACTTGATCTAGACGGCGCGGCTCGTGTTCGTTTATTGCCTGCGGTGCGATGATCTTGACTAGGTCAAATGACGTCATAGGCGGGACAGACCACAGTAATTACGCGCTAAAATACTTGATAGATTATAAAGTAAACTTATGTAATCTATTTTTCAAAAAAAATATTCACTGATGTATTAGTTTGATCTATATTTTAATTCCATTAAGTAAATTATATAGTATTATCAACATCATGAAACTTCTCCATTAACGCAAATTCTTAATCAGACATATTCATAAAATAATTCGATTGTGATACACGTCCACCACGTTACATAGGCGAAAGGCGTCAGCCATGCCGATAATGCCGCCTGGTTACAAATCTTGCTGGAAGTACACCATTGGCACTACTGGCCTTTGTGGTGTGCTTTAATATAATAAAAGTTTTTGACGAAATAACATTTATCTGTCATAACAGAAGAATTGTATAACTTTACTTTTCACTCACCATTAGCTTGACGGCAAGTAGGTATCCACGAGTGTATAATCAAGTCGTTTATTTTTCAATTTGCGCTTTACCCTCAAGAATACAACTTGTGTGACGGGCTTCGCTGCCTCAGTCAAGTCTTATAAACTCACCCGAAATTAATTCAAACACAACCCCATTGTGTATTACCATATCAAAGGGTGTGTAGAATGATTGTGTGCCTGGTCCCAGGCGGGATTGAAATATTTTCCATTTCCTAGCGAGATCCGGGACTTCAGGAAGCAATATAAGGGCGGCGCGGGAAGCCCCGAAGGGTCGGCGGATGTCGGGACGCCGATACCCATAAAATGTCCTTTCGTCCCTTGCCATTCGTGTGATTTACGCGAGCAATTAATCAATTTGTATAAAAAAAATTAGCGAAGTGGGCTCGGGTACAAATATGCAAACAAGATATTTTCGACCGGGACAGGATACTCGGGTCAACAAATACTTATTTTAATTTTTACATTTTTAGCCTGCTACACACACGTCAATTTATTTTGACACTACAATAATTTCGAGATGCGCAGTCAGTCCCTCTCCTCAGCGTATGTAATTAATAATTAATCTACAAACTATTCGAGTTAGTTCAATGAAATAAAAAATTACCGCCCAAGAGTAGAATGCGTAGATACCAGGGTTCTCGGGATAAGAGAGTGTTACGAATTCGATTTACGCTAAGCATACTGATATTATTTATACTTATTTACAGTAAAACCCAGTTAATTCAAACCCCGGTAATTCGAAAATCGTCAAAATTCGATATTTTTCAAACGCGTAAGATTGATTTGATTTAGCATAATAAATATGTATTGCGTTTTTCAAATGATTTCTTGAAATATGCAAAAATACAGACGTTATTTAGAAAATGAATGAGTTTTTCGATTTTTGGCGAATTTCGCAATCACGTCGCGATTTTTTTTTGTACCTTCAATTTCGAATTAACGTGGTTCCGCGTAATTCAAAATGTTTTTGGGTCCCTTGAATTTCTAATTAACGAGGTTATGTATCATCAACATCACGTGCCTACGATCCATTCTTGTACTTTTCTAGCATAAGGTTACACCACTGCCACTTTACAGAATGTATACGAGTTTAAATTGGAAGGTTTATTGATCATTTTGTAAGATATTCTTTAGAAATGGGATAAGTTCACAGCCAACGGTCGAAATGAAATAGTCTGGTAATATAAACTCAAGCCCTCCCACATGTACCTTTCAACCAGGGCCAGCCTTAGAGGGGTTAGCGCCCACGCCAAAGGGATTTTAGTGCGCCCCTCCCTCTAAACCTCCTGAATTTTTTTGGATGCACGTCTTTGCTTGGGAAAATGTGTTGCAAACCAGTGCCAACGTATATTTGAAGCAGACTTGAATATACCTATACAATTTCATGATCGGAAACTAGCTCACACAGGTACATTTTTTACAAAAACATGCATCTGAAAGAGTATATATCTTCCAAATAATATTATAAATATAAATTCTAGTGACAATGTTTTTACAGTTAAAATTAATATAAATTAACTTTGTTTAAACCACTTATTTATTGAAAAAAATCAACATGTTTCGAGGACAATGGCTTCTTCATCAGGAAAACAAAAACAAAAAAAAATAGACAAACGATAATTCAAAGGGACGGAACCCTTTAAACGTTTTATCGTTTCCTTCTTGGGAAAATATAACAATATTTAAGTAAAAATAACTATTTCAGAGTGAAAGAGTTTTTTTTTCATATTTTTTTTTTTTCCTGATGAAGAAGCCATTGGCTTCGAAACATGTTGATTTTTTTCAATAAATAAGTGGTTTAAACAAAGTTAATTTATATTAATTATAATTATGTTACCACAAAATAAATTTGCTACATTTGAAGAAGATGTTTTTACAGCATCGATTTCAGCAGGGTAACCCATGTAAGTGTCTGATGCACGCCACTGAAAATCAAAGAGAAGTCTTTGTTTACCAATTTTTGATAGTATGTGTCGGTAATTGATAAGCTTTAACATTGAAAAACTTTGTTCTCTATTTGGAACAGTCATTGGCAACGTTATTTATATTCGAAATGAAACCTAGATGCATAAAAAAGAATAGAAATTTTACTGCCTTCCCTTGTTAATGTCGTTTCTTTTAAAAACCACCACGGCCGCCACAGCCTAGGTCCGGCCCTGCTATAATCATAATTATTCTGCCACATTAAGTTATCCTTCCTAATATTTCCGCTCCCTTTCCAAATAATGACCGGCGTACTAAGCATTTATATTAAGATGGTTTGTGGGTGGCTAGTAAACAAAACTATATAATAATAAAAATAACTAATAATAGTAATAAGTAAACATTGCTTAATAAGTAAATCCTCCTTCCCCCTAACTTTTCCATATCCTATTCCCATTAGTTTTATTAAAACTATAATGGATCATCTCCATTGTAAATTACAATTATCTTGAATCGAATATGTGACGCGAAATCCCATTACTCTATTTAGTTAAGTGTTTTTTTGTTACGTATTGTACTGTTAATTCAATAAACTGCTGGCATTCACAAATAATAATAAAAAACATATATCAAGTCTAGACAGTTTCAAACTTCAATTAAAGCGTTAGAAAATAAAGCGAAAATTGTTCGCGAGATGTTTTTGTCTTTTTTCGCAGGCATAAGAGATGGAAACTTCATTCGCAGTACACGAATTATAGAAATGAATTATCTACCGGATTAATTTTTCGATCACACTTTTTTTCAGGTTAAAAATTATATGTTCATTTCGTTCTACTAAATTCACTTATCGTTTTTGAAAAAATGCCAGAGAAAATTAATCCCTAACTCAGACAAATTTAGTACGGCAGGTGGCGTGCAACGTGACAGGAGACAGCGAGGCGTATTGTTGATAACGTTTCGTCCCAAAACTTTGGTCTCACATCCAATAGAGAAGTTTATTCTGACACGTAGGAAAAGTTTTGTAATTGATTGAACAACATAACATTTCGTGTTCATTTTCACGCATATAATTGCCTTACATTTGTTACTGGATACGACAATCCCAATTATTTTAGCTGTAAAATATATATTTTTAAATTTTTAATTTTAATTTTTTTAACTCTTTCCTGTATACTGCAAAAAAATATTTCAATTTTATGTATACAGGGTTATTTGTAAACCATTAAAAACCTCGCAGGACTATATTCCTGCTTTAATTATGAGTCGATAATGTTCAAGCAACCATGGCCATAGAGTAATGAAGATCAATGCGTCATACAAGTTTGCATTTTTTTTCTCAATATTTCTGATTTATTTTATGTAAAACGTTGGACTACCATAACAGTAACTTATATCGAATATGAAACATTCATCCCCTTTAATACAAGTCAATAATAATAAATAAAATATTAAAAATCTTCCAATTTCTGCAGGGTTTTTATCATCTTTTTAAACGTTTATTGAAACGAATGAATTTTTGTAAAAATAAGTGAGAAATATTGAAAAAAAATGGAAACTTTGATATTGCATAACCCCATAACTATTGATATTAGGTCATGGCAGCTAGAAAATTTTCGACTCGTAATCAAGGCAGGAGTACAGTCCTGCGAGGTTATTAATGTTTTCCAAATAACCCTGCATATTCATTAAAAATAGTAGTAGTGGAGTTTTCCCAACTACCCCTTCCCCATAAACTACTTGTAAAAAAAAAATAGTTTTAGAATTTTTTTCATAAAACCAGATTTTGTCCGGTTTTCGAAGACTTTGAGAAGAATTGTCGGCCAAAAATTCAAATAAAATATCGTATAATAAAAGTTGTTTATTTTATTTCTTTATTATATTAAAAAAGTAGGTATATTACAAAAAATATTTTATTTATTTATGTTTGGTAATGTTGATATGTAATTTAATTATCACAATTTTTATTTCGTGTCCTCAGTAGTTAAAAGATTTGTATTACCATATAAAAAGTCATAATATGCATTTGATAATATCATTGAATGACTATTTAAACTTTATACACATTTGCGATTTTTTTCCGAATGCTATTACAGTCAACACAATACGAAACTGATTTAAATATTATGAACGCCCTGAAGAAGGAAGTCGTCCATTAATTCCTGCATTTTAATGCAAGAACATTTGTAACCAGTCCGTACGTTGGTAATTAAGGAGACGCTTTAAGAAGAAGAAAAAAAAGCGCCCGGCATTCAAAATCATAAATAATATTTTTTAATCAAAAGAGATGATTATAAATTTGGGCGTGCGGTTCGCTTTACGTTTGATCCGTTCTCGCGCCGTGCTGATTACTGCGAAAATAATAAAAATAAATAAAAAGGAAAATAAAATTACGATGGTAGAAAATGCGCGGCTCATTTCCACAAATGGCCAAACGGCCGCCGCCATTTGAGGATGAGAGGATTTTGGTCCAGCCGGAAAATTGGCGCGCCACTTTCACCCTGCTTTTGTGAAATGGTTTTTGCGCAGTGGCGAGAAATATTATCAAGAAGATTTATGGAAGAATGAGCAATAATCTATGCAATATGTTTTCCGCGTTGTTTCATTGGTAGACTAGTTTTCACGTAAGGATTTAATTGGTTTAGTGTGCGTAACAATTAAGGCAATATATTAAAAAGGTGATAACACATGGCCTCGGAAAACTCAAAGAATACAGAACATACGGGGCTCAAATGGGGCTCAAGTTTTTAATTTTTTTTATTTTTTTATTTATTTATTTATTTCAAAAAATCCTTGTTTACAAATAAAGGTACTTAATACTAGTTTAACAATAAAATATAAGATAAATTACACATTTTTTGTTTGTTAAATTTGTGGATTATGCCACTCTACTAGGCTACGCCTGTCCCAGAGTGGCGTTATAGAACACAATTATAATATTTGTTTGAATTCGTCAGTAATATTTATTTTCATAAGGTAGTAATTATATATCTACAAAGTATTAAGTGCAATGTTAGTGAAAGTTGAGTGAGTCATAAGTCCAAGTGTAAATATGTGTAGAATAATTTTTTAATGTAAAAAGGGCTAAAGTTTTGTTTAAGATTATTTTTTATTTTCCTTAATTAATTTATTAATGTATAAGTACTTTATTTTTTGTGATAACAGAGCTAGTCCGCAATACTTAACAGGTAGATTACTGATTAAATTATGAGTAGATAATGTACAAGCAATAATATCCCAACATCAATAGTTATGGAGATAAGCTACTTCAAATATTGTATTTTTGATTCAATATTTTTGACTTACTTATGTAAAATGTTTCGCTATCATTAAAGTAACTTATATCGAATATTTAAAATATTAATAATAATGTTTTTATTACCCCGCGGAAAACTTAAAATAGGTACTGTAGTGATAGTCCAATGTTTTACCGAAAATAAGTCGAAACATTGAAAAAGTAATGCAATATTTAATGTCGCTTATCTCGGAAACTTTTGACACTTCACCCAAAGTGTAATATTTTCCTTTCAAAATTTAATAAGTAAGACTCACACGAAGTTTTTGCTACTAGATAAGAGATACCCTGTGTATGTGTAGAGTATAAATGGTTTATCGGAACGTAATATGTAGCTGTTAGCAATATTCATTTTAAGTAAATATGTAGTTTTTATAGAGACACATTGTGAACATATATTTTGTGCACACTGTGTTTTTAGCTTATCAACCAAACGGCCGCTCTGTCGCACTGCACATAGGGTACTAAAAGGCATCTGCCTATTCGAGTGGCTTGTCACTAAAAATTCACGAGTACCGATACCAACTGACATAATGTGTACTACGCATAGTAACACCAACCCCAGTTCAATCCCTACGTGCAACCATGTTTATCTAGAACGCTTCGATGCTCTCCGATTCTCGGAAAAAATATTGTTCCGTTACATTTCCTTAACTTTTATTATATCGTAGATTCTCACGCAAGATAAAGTGCTAAAAATTTTATTATACATTTTTTGTTATTTATATTACAATATGTACTAGCTGTAACGCGTCAAAAATGACGGAACATTGGTTCGCGTCTTGGTAAGACCTAGTATATATTTATAGCATCTTTTTGGCGGTCTACAGAGGCGGCCGTAGCCACATGCGTTAATCAGCCGGTTCGGGTTTGGTGGCCCGGTGCTTAAGCCCTCCGGTCCTTTTTTTAGCCGTGTTACACGAAGTTACGGAGAAACAGACAGACGGACGGACAGATAACGAAATTATAATGTTTGATTACAAATTTACATAATAATAAATTACATATGCCTACATATAAAAAAATATAAGAGAAGGGGTACCTATTTTTAGTTAATAATATCCAAATTTGTATTTTGTTATTTTTGAAGGGGATGCATTGAAAATGAAATTGAAAAATTTTAAGTTGTCTTTCAGTAGTTTGAAAAAATCGTGTGTTTATTAAGCATAACCTATATACATTTTTCAGGCGTTTCACAAAACTGTGTGTGCAGTCTGTATGCAAGAATACGTTATAGTGTATGTTATAATTTGTTAAGTTTACATTACTTCCTCAAAGAAATAATATAATACTAGATGTATTATATTATCGATGAATTTGGGGTTTAAATTGCAGAGCATCATGATAGGTTATTAAAAATATTTTATTATATGTTATCTCTACATGAGTTTTTAGAATTATTTTATTTTTCACTACTAATTTCGAGAGAATCAGAATCGACAGGCGAAATAAAATTAATACTTCACCTGTCGATGAGAGATTCTGATTCTCTCGAAACTAGTGGTGAAAAAATAAAATAACTTTAAAAACTCAAGAAAAAGAGATAATATAGTAATTAAATATTTTTAAAAATCTATAAATATTAAATAACACAAATAAGTTATCACAGTTTTTCGCTGTTCACTGTAGTATTTCTTTAATAATTTTTCTATATTTTTTGTCCAATTTTTTAGTCTATCGGGTAGCTTGTTAAATAGTTTTGGAATTACGTACTCTATCTATCTAGATCTATTTCTGTAAAAAATATTAGTTTTTTTTATTTCTAGTTTCTTATTCGTCATTTTCGTGTTTTAGTGTTACACATGCTTCTATTTGGTTTTTATTATTCTCATTTGTAGTTGTTTTATTTTGGCTAAATATGATGAAAACGTTAGTCCATAACTATTCAAGCCATAGTAGTAGTTTATAGTTGAATCTACTACTATAGTTTAAAATATATCGTAATAAATAACTCGGTATTCAACAGATTTAAGATTTGAAGCTGTAATGTCAAAAACTGTTTGTATAGAAACAGGTATAAAATTGGTAAATTTTGGGAGCAGAATTACAACATTCTTTAGGTCTAATTATTATTTATTTTCTTTTATTTTATTTATTTTTTATTTTTTTTATTTAATATTAAAACTACATTTAAATCATAATACATTTGTCTATTACAATCTACTTAGATACATTTTATTTTATTGCTTTGCCTCTCCAAAAATGAGACTTGCTCATGTGCTTGGTGAGGGGCTTATACTTTATTAGTTTATTTTGGATTTGGCTTATTTGTTCCTTAGCTATATGTCTTGTTATGCATTGTCAAATTGTATCGATCTAAAGTGTTGGTTTATTTTTTTCTTTAATTGTTGTAAGTCATCGATTTTCTTAATATCTGTAGGTAGGTTATTGAAGTTTTTATGCCCAAGTATATTTAGTTTTGTTGATACAGTTTGGTATTATATTTCTATATTATATTTCTTATATAATATACTTATAAACAAACTATAAATGAATCAACAATTATTTAAAAAACGTCAAATCTTTGCTATCGCACTTTCTTTGTGTATTATTATTTACAGATGAGCTTTTAAGCTTTCGTTTAATTCTTGTTTCGCCCTGATCTGACTTACGGTTCACAAGCCACGGTGTCGCGCATTAAGCGCGCAATTCGTGGAAGGGAGGTGTAACCATAAAAAAATCTTCTTTAATTAATCCATTTAAAATTACCATAAACTTCCACTTCGGTCATATACACTCTGAAATATTATATAATCGTTTTAAGTCTGACCTATTTTTGTGACGGTTAGATTTTATAATATTTATACAAGTACATCTCGAACCGCCCTTAAATTAAAATTCGGGTTCATGTCGAAAGTATCAATATAAATACCTGTGATTTTCGAACTAAACCTATTATAACACAATCTAAATTAAAATATTCTTCCCACAACTCTCATGATATTTTATAAGAATTTATATTTTCTACCCGAATGTTCGATGTGCAAAAAGATGAAAGCAAAATCACCCAAACTTAAATTATAGCATTGGGATCGATAAGTACTGGGTATTATTAAAGCCCAGACAAACAAATCGAAGAATAAGTCCAAAGTGAATGCCAGAAAACTGAGTTATTTTCTATTGTCATTTAATTCTGTCAAATATTTATTTTGCCGCTTTATTTCTCAAACACTATCGCTTACTGTCACAGCGCCGAACCGTGCTATCACTAAATTGTTGATTTTAGACTACGAGAACAGCAAATATACCTACATTTTATCCAAATAATATTTTCAATTTTGATGATTGAATTTTTTTAAACTTAACCTTGATATTTTTTACCGTTTCGCCTTCCGATGTGGACATTTTTTGTTTCCTTGCATACACTCTAGATTTCTCTATATTCATAAACTTCTTCGCATATTCGCAATTGTCGAGGCTCCTATTTTGTCCATTTCTCTGTAGGTGGTCTCGCTCTTGTGGTTTCCTATGTTTCTGCTGATACCTTATTGCTTACGTCCTATGACGTAAGCATTTCTTAATTACCATCCCCTCCTTGCTAATTTGTCCTACATGGCTAAACTATGTAAGCGACCTTTCTCATCTAGCTCACTATGCTAAAATCTGTTTTGAATTTGCTCCTTATTTATTCTTACTTCATCTTAGCATACATAAATGAGTTTAGCATATATACCTACATCTACTTTCATTTTTTGTACCAGCTTTAGGTTTTACTTCCATAGATCAGTTGGTACCAGAACCTCATTGTTTATCATTAATCTTGTCTTAGATAATAAGTATTCATTAGCAATTACTATGTTCAAAGCACCATTCACCCTAATCAATTATTTATTCATTTACAACGTTAATTACACTAATTAAAAAATCTATTGTATACGTATATTAATTCTCGTTCATTAAAAGATAACAAATATTCATTGTTTGATATCGACAGTAGTCAATTATTGAAATAAGTGTAGTAATTGGTATTACAATTAAATATTGCGTTTAACAAAAGTAATTATCGCCAACATAAATCACAATTTTTTTAATGTCCATTCTAATAAGATCGTGTATTATGTGCATAAATATAATCTCGTCATTTATACTTCACACTATCAATAATGACACGCGAGCGTGAGCCATATGCATGTGCATTTTGAATAAAATAATTATATGATCGTCGGCACTTAAACTTCAAAAAAATCATATTTCCTACGAGAGGATTATTTTTTAAAAATTATTATAAAAAAAATTATAATATATTTTTAAATAAATAACCTTGCTTGTCAAACCAATGTCAAATCCAATGTGTTGTAAAATATTTAGTTCAATAACATAAGAAGTTACCCACAAACTATTCTGTATTATATTTTTGATGTTTATAGAGTTAACTTTGGGTTTGGACATAATTATTAATTTTGATTAATTAAAAACTTTATATTAACCACTTGGAGTAATTTTACCGGTTTCGATACCACTGTATCTTTTGTCAGGACGGAGCATACTAACTATCCATTACTTATTTTAGTAAACAAATTAATTTTTGAACGGAGGCGTGGCTACAGTTATTGTGGAGGTAATTGACAAGTAGACACCGAAATGGGGAATATATCAAGTAGGGGGCTATTCCTAAATTTTATGAATAACCCCATTTCGGTGTCTACTTGTCAATTACCTCCACCATAATTGTAGCCACGCCCCCGTTGAGTTTTTATTTTTATTTTTACGCTTCAACAGGTCGAGAGGCCCAATAACAGAAGCAAAAAACACCACAAAACACCCAGGCTTAAGTAAATCAAATAAGATTTATTGTGACCTCACCGGGAATCGAACCCGGAGAGCCAGTGTCATGCTCACTGCGCTACGAAGGTCGCCATAATTTTTTAACTAAAATAAATAATGGATAGTTAGTATGCTCCGCCCTGACTAAGATACAGTGGTGTCGAAACCGGTAGATGTAAAGTTACTCCAAGTAGTTAATAAAAAGTATTTAATGAATTAATATTAATATTTTGTGTTAATTTGAAAATACGGATTAATTTAAAATAAAATTTACACATTCGTATAAACCATATTGATTACTTTTAGCGTTGACTGGTTTCGATAACACTGTACCTTCATCACAACGGACGCACAATAACTGTTCCGTGGCGTGGGTGGGGATTGACAAGGAGGCATTGAAATGGGAAAAATATGAAATGATGAGTTATTTGTTAAATTCAATTGCTTATTAATTATTTATATCATATATATATATACCGTTGAGGGACATTTTGATTTCTAACATTTATAAATTGTATAATCTAAGGTCCATATTATCAATTTGTAAAAAATCAATACCGTTTTGCTTTTAAATATGTGTTCTGTCTCTAAAATATGGTTTGAGAATTCTAAGAAGTTATAATTGTTAAGCTACCTTAATGTTCTTTTATTCTAATATTACAACCACGTGACTTTTTACAGATATAGAATGCTGAGACATTTTACATAAATATATTTTTTTACATAAATGTATGTAGTAAAGTCAGTAGTAGTTGCAATAAGAAGTTACAATAAAAATGACGATGAATAAATATATAAATAAAATATCAGAAATTGTGATAATACAAGATGCTTTAAAAATAATGTATGCATGAAAAAATCCAATTGTGCCACCCCAAGGTAGCAGAGCAATCCTAGGAACCTGCCTTATTTGTTTTTATTGCCAATTTTTACTATGAAAGCCAGACGGGAATTCGTCCCTTTGCGGCCAAGGGCTGAAATCCCTCTCGCCGAATAAATACAACAATTTGGCTTTATTGGAGCAATGTGACCAGAATATTATTATGTTAGAACCTCTGGAATAAACGCCCTTTAGGTTTCAATAAAGATATATACGAAAAATTCCAGAGATTCCACTACCAGCCTAAGATGCATTTAAAGTTTCTTCTTGTAGTGTTTGGAACGATCTATAAATGTTCAATTATTGTGGAGTACCGATATAAATCATAGAATAGCTGTGGCATAATTTTTTCCAATATCAAAACACAGAATTTATTTTATGCCTCATCTGAACTCGAAGTAATTGGATTTAAATAATTACTTTTAAAATGGTTTTCTGAGCCGCTATTAATGGATTAATTAGTTGCTCCTCCCCACGCCAATTGCCAATATTTATTATATAATACATATGTACATAAGTTCTGAGGTGTACGCAGATTCTATAATAACTATAAAGTATAAATTTTCCTATGATAGAAGTCATGTAATTGCATACATCACAACACAATACAATTCAATGATTTGCTTCAAGTAACATAATGAAAGTAGAAATGAAAATGATAGATTTTAAAAATAAAGTACTCTTTTATTGTATAAAATTCCTCCTCTTCTTGAACCTTTGAAGTGAATGCTCACATGTCTCATTGAAACATTGTAATTTAGTGCGCAAATATACACTTGCTAGCTAATCGATTGAAATGCTCGAATTTGTTAAATTCATTTGCAAAATTATTATGCTGATATAATTATTAGAAAGTTTTCCACACTTTTAAAAGAAAGCGGCTTAAAGTAAAATTAAAAGCTATAGGGTTCATTGCAAAAAGGTACATCCTAGTGAGTATGAGCAACTAAAACTTTATCAGTGTAAATATTTTTGTGAATGACAAATAAATCAGTCGCCCGTTTTTCCCCACCGTCCATGATCATCTCTTCGACAAATACTTACAGGATTGCCATCTTTTGGTCAATATCTAATTTATTAGTTCTATGACGAATTTGTACGCTATTGAGATGGTTTGATAATGTGGCACGTACGAGGAAGGAGAGAATGGCAAAAAAATGAGTAACTGTGTATTAATTAAAGTTTTAATACACTACAGTAAAATAGTGTAATAAACTATCTTATATTAAACAAATAAAAAAAAAATTCGAGAAAAGAAGTAAGACAGAAAAGAAGCAAAACTCATCTCTTAGAACCTCACTATCCACTGGATGCGTGTGCAGAACTTGTGGAAGGGTATGCGGAGGGTATGCGGTTCCAGAATAGGGCTCTTCAGCCACGCTCGTACGCATAATTGATAACGCGGCAGACGTCATTCGCGCACCGAGAGACCGCTGAAGAAGAAGAAGAAGAAGAAGAAGAAGAAGAAGAAGAAAAAAAGTTTTAAGTTTTGTGTGAATGCTTCTGTACACAGTCTATATTGTTTCCTTACAGCAGCCTAATTAGTTCTCTGTCTGAGATTATTTGATAAATAAAATGTAATTATTATTCAAATGGGGCTAAATGAGTCGCTAAATAATTTATTATACTAAACTAATAGTATAAGACAAATATGAAACTAAAAATACTTTTTTATGTATGGGCTTCTTCTGAACCGTATGATTTAAAAATATCCAAATTATTATAAATAGACACGTTATTCCCATACTATCCTGATTTCAAATGTAGCAAATGCAGAAAAGTCATTTGAAGTCACGGTGACTAAAATAACATACTCATTCGTACAATAGTATACGATACTCTGTTCCTTTTTCCCCAGGACTCTTTTTTCGGCATACCGTCGCGTCCGACCACAAAGGTCCGTTCGATAACGAAGGGAATTAACTTCTTTTTGACTTTCCCACGATTTCACGCTTGTAACGTATCTACAGTTTATTATATCATTGCAAATTACGGCCTTTTGTATAGATTGTAATTCCTAGAAATTCATATTAATGGGTACAAGTGAAAGTTGCCGTAATTAAATGAAACGCGCCAGCAGAGGGTTAGTTAAACTTATGGTTCTTATGTAGGTTTACCCTTAACTCTAGCGAACTTCTGTACCCTTATGTTAATTCTGTTTACATTTACACATTATTTACATTTACTGTTTCAATGCTGTTTCGTTTGTGAATTCCATAATATTATATGCTTATTTTATACGCCGGCATTAGAGGATGGAGGAAGCTGCAATTAAAATGAAAATGCCACAAACTGATCAGCTCTGGACAAACCGAAGATATTTCGGCAAGACATACATCACCAGGTTACCTAGGTGAATATTGTTACAACACTAGTCTTCCCAACAAGTCTTTCTTTATGGGTTAAAGACATGATTGCTGAGGCAGCAAGAACGCAGGAAGATGGGCGCAGTAGAGACGAGTAGCGAAGGGAAAAACTTCATTTCAAAATGAAGACCACAACACACACACGTTCACCAGTTTGAAGACTACAAAGTGTACACTACAATTGTAGTAAAAACTACTTGAAGTGAAGTAATTGTAGTACTACGGAATGAAGACCTAAAAAAAAAAAAAATGTCGCCAGCCAGATTTCTTCGTTCGATTCCAAAAAAATTTCAAACCATGGGGGGGGGGGGGGTTGTTACAGATTCCAGAGATTTCTTCATATATCTACATCAACTTTCCAAAAATTTCACGTAAAAAATACACTATTTAAAATGTGTTTCTCATACTTTCGATAACTTTGAAGTGTATGTACTTTGTAGTGTTCGCTTTGAAATGAAGTGTACTATTTGAAGTTTATACTTTCAATAACTTTGGTGTTTGTAGTTTGTAGTGTGCACTACACATCAAAATGTGCGAAGTGTGCACTTCAATGTAGTGTAGTACTACATTGTAGTAGTGAGTACAGAGCGGACCCATCACTAGAGACGAGGTGCTTGCGGTGTATGCTCCGAATCATTGGACAGCTCACAAAATAAACAGCTCTATTTTACAATAAATAAATTTTGAGCTATATCTGTCTTCCATGTGTTTTTTTATATAATAAAATCGTGGTAATGGCCATGGTATTGATGAAAGATAATTTTATGCAATCAGTGTTTAAATATTGGTTATTTTTTAGAGATTTGCTTTTAAATTCATGGATATGGATATGCCACAACAAACTATATCAACCATTTAAATATATCGCAAAAGAGCATTATAAAAACCACTTTAAAACTTCCAATCAGAACGCCCTCAAAAGAGATTTTAATTTAATTTAATCAATTTAAAGACACAAAACAAAACAATAGAACACCGGCATATAATACGAGAGGCAGTAAAATGGTCAAGACAACTTTTGGTTAAAGAAGCTATATCTATTTTGCAACAAAGCGCTACAACATTCTTCCTCCAACCTTCAAAAATATTTTTAAAAAAAGATTAAAATATGGCTACATCAACTCGATAAATTAAAAGGAGTATAAAAAACTACGTAGAAGTTTAAAAATAGAAAATAAATAGGTATATACTAGTCCGCCTTAGCACAGGAACCCCTAGTGGGGAGGACTAAGAGCACAAATATCAAAAATAACATTATACATACATACTATTATATTAAATATGTATAAATTGTAGCTGAATAAAACTAATAATAAAAAATTGGCAAAACACTTTTTCAGGCGATAGCCAATTTGCCAGTTGACATCTGATTTGCGCTCAGTTTAGTTTGCCATTTTACCATGAACAGGCATCCAGAACGACGATTGCAAATTGTGGTATCGTAATCATATTTATTTAAACACTAATGGCATGAAATTATTTCTAATAAATCCAGTAGCATTATCACATTTGTTTAGTATTTTATTTAAAATTATCTAATCATAAATTATCCTCAACGAAGTTTTTTTATTGTTTTTGTTTGTACGAAGTTTGATTTCATTAATATTTAATTAATGTAATTTATTAACTGTCGTTTCTCAACTCAGCGATGCCTATATATGTATTTATTAAAAAGCTCGACCGTATTGTCACATCATCTTAAATTATCTAAAAAAATCTCCAACCTTAATTCCAAGAATTGAAATGAATGGCCCATTTCACCACTCTTCTGAAGACCGTCTGTGTTGCTCTTTGTACAGAATTGTTGTCAAGTGTGATATTTTGTCCAAACTGCGAGACCGAGGACTTTACCTGACACAGGTATTTTTAGCAACCACGGAGCACGAAAACTCGTCCTAGCGGAAACGGGGAGGTGCGTCATATAAAAATTGGAGTTATTAAAAGATTTTTTAATAGAGTCAAAGTGAGCAAAATTCACAATTTTTTTCTCGTTTTTTCACATTTTTGTATAGAAACATAAAATTTTAAATTGTATTCATCAGGTTCCATATATTTTAAAAATGGATATCTTGTTAAAATGACACAAAATAAATTATTGAATCAATTAATAAATTACCAAACCTACCATGTTTTAAAAATGAAGAAAATTTTGCTCTTTATGGACCTTTTATGACTGAATGGTCTCGTGAGATACATTTCAATAATATTACAAAAAAAAAATCATTTTCCAGAACTTATTACAATTACATATTTCAAAATCTGTCAGTTTGTTTATTTACAAATTATGTTTTAAAACCGCTGTTTTTTTAAATATTTTATATTTTGTGTGGTTTTTTCAACTCTTTTACGACGGCTTTTTTATTTCAGTCAAAAGGGTACTTAGATATTATAATTTTAAAATAAACATAAAATTTTTTTTTTAGGAATTACAATACGCAGTGCCTTGATTAAGTAGCTGAAATCTGAAATTTAAAATCAGTTTTTTTATTTTTTTATTTTAAAATGATAATATCCATTCTTTTAATTTATTCAAAAGACATCTCACGAGGCCATTTAGTCAAAAAGGCTCACAAAGGAAATTTTCTTCATTTTTAAAACATCGTAGGTTTGGTAATAAATAATTTGGTTGATGTCATTTTAACAAAATATCCATACTTAAAATATATGGAACCTGATGAATAAATTTTAAAATATATTTCCAAACAAAAATGTGATAATAAAACGCAAGAGAAGATATATGAGAAACATGATGAAATTTGCTCTCTTTGCCGGACGATCACCTTAAGCTCTGGTTAAATTTATTTTATTTTCAATTGTCACTCTACTTCTTAACCTATTTCAGATGTTCCCGAATTCTATAATAGGTATTTGTATTCGCGAATACAATTTATTTGTCTATAAAGTATGATTTAGCGTCGCTAAGTTGATTTACGACTACAACAGAGCTAGTCCACAATACTTAACAACTACCTGAATTATAAGTTTAAAAATATGTAGGTCCTAATATTAATTATGGGCATAAACGACATCAAAATGTTCCTTTTTACAAGCTTTTATGCCGGATTATTTTAATTGATTTTACACCAACCTCCCGACTAGCTAGAGTTCTGAAACTTTAAATATTTACGTAAAGTGGATGACGATACGTTATAAAATCATTTTCGCCATGATTTGGTCATTATCTCGAATACAAAGTTAAAAAGACAGCGGTAAAGTTTAGCATTTAAATTTTGATAAGCAGTTTAAATTTGGATACTGCGTGGATGACGTAAAAAAATCGATTACGTATGATTAATGAATGCAAATAAAGCATATAAAAGCATGCCTTCAATTTTTTTGATTTACTTGTTTTAAATATCTCTGACTTAACTTCTATAAAACGTTGGACTGTATTGACTCATGAAAGTAACTTGTATCGAATATTCAG
>JADDOH010012067.1:0-14964 GCA_016648135.1 Agrypnia vestita
ATTCCCGTCCGAATGGTTTTTATAGTAAAGGGATCGATTAACTACCTATGAGATGGCAAAAGTGCATAGATAGCAATGGTACATACTTTGATTAAATAAATATATTATAATAAAAAAAATCGGCTTTATGTTCCTCCCATACTAAACGCCAATTTCATATGTAAGGATATTATATTTTCAGTCTTTTCTACACACTTTTATTTTTTTCACTTGTCACAAAATGTTTATTTAATATTTAACTCACTTTCTGAAATATGGCAGTAGGACGTATTCCGGATGAAAACACAATAATCATTCATTAATTTTTCGGCAACATTTGTCGGTTTGTATTTTTATAAAAGTGCCGTTTGTGTTTAAGTTATTTTATTTCTATATCAAAAATTGTACAGATTTTGGTTGGACTATGCCTATCTCACTAGAGAAATCTGTGTTGAGGCAGGAAAAGTTAACTACACTTTATATAATAAGTTTACTACATTTTTTCACAGCTAACATAGCACACAAATACACCATAATATATTATATATTATATATATACCTTAAAATAAGTATGCAAGCAGTATAGAAGTAAGCAACAGAATATAAGTAGTTATAAATATAAAATAATTTTAATAGCAATCAACGCAAAATGTAAAATGGTAATTTTATATTAATAAAGTATAAAAACTTGCTTTTATACGAAATAACTTAAAAGAAAAATATATTTTTTTAATAGTCACAGCGTATGCGCATGTCAATAAAATCAAAAAAGTGGGGCGCTTTTTCTCAAACTCAACGATCTCTTGCATTAAATAAATTTATCATTCATAAAACTACGCTACGTAAAACTTTCTGGTCACAATTCTATTTGATTAAAATACTTAGTTGTATTTAATACATACAATAAATTATTCTAGCGTCAATGGTTTTAAATAAAGTGTTTTATTTTTATTAATAATAATAATATAACCACATAGTTATTTTGCTATTATTAGAAGAAAGTTACATTAGTGATATGCTAATAAAGTTTCCTTTGTTTTTCCCTCAAATACTTTTATTATTATTCTAGCGTCAATGGTTTTAAATAAAGTGTTTTATTTTTATTAATAATAATAATATAACCACATAGTTATTTTGCTATTATTAGAAGAAAGTTACATTAGTGATATGCTAAAAAAGTTTCCTTTGTTTTTCCCTCAAATACTTTTATTACTAGCGATTCAGGTAACTACTAATAATTCACCATCACATTTGGATGACACTGAGGTAAATTTTGAATATAAGGTTATTAAGGTTATTTGAGCGTGCACATGTTTGGAATTTACAATGAAATGCGCATGAAAATATCACAATCATCATCAACATTCAGGGTTCTATCTCGTGTTCTCCATCCCCCTAGACATCTGTGGAGAGAGTCCTCCCCATTCCCCTTTCCCCCGTTGACTTGTCTGCCTGAAACGCCACGGAGATTGGCCACTTGTCTCTGACAGCCAGTTTGACCGTCAGGTTGTTAGACTTTGCAAGTCTAACCACGAACGGGTGGGAATAGAGTTGGCAATCGAGGCACTGCGGGTTAGGTCTTTAAGGACAGTGTCCACAGATGAGATTTTTATGAGATTTTCAGTTCAAGAAAATGTCTGAGATTCATTGCCTAGTACCTCATTTCACTTTCTGTAAGTTAAACGTCGTAATTTTAGTCATTAACCATTGCTGTTCTGTTCGACAGTTCGATAAATTTGATCTCCCCAACGACAGCACAAATGTTCGTCATTAAATGCCTTCTGTATGTCCAACTTTTTAGATGGTATCTAAGGTTCGGTAGATAACCTAACCTTACTAATTTTAGTTCAAAATCGCAACTTGTGTAATAATAATACGATGGAATAATTAATATAGCCTAATTTTTGCAAAGAATTAAGGAAGCATTATAAAATAACTTTA
Source organism: Agrypnia vestita (assembly GCA_016648135.1). NCBI lineage: Eukaryota > Metazoa > Arthropoda > Insecta > Trichoptera > Phryganeidae > Agrypnia > Agrypnia vestita. The sequence goes on from JADDOH010012067.1 coordinate 1,921, forward strand.
ATTTTATTGTTTCAATTGATTGTACAACTTTGTAGATTGACATTTAAAAAAAATAATTTTATTATTTGTATGTATTTACTCATATTTTAATAATTAATTGCACCTACTTGTTTCGGAAAAACCTTTCCACCATCAGGGTTTTTATAAATTTCAAAATATCAAAATGAATATAGTCTTTTGTTTTTCTAAATTATTTCAAAAAATATTCTTAAATATTATTGCCGAAGTTCTTGATTACACATAATATTCGGAAATTTTTTTATAATTTTGCTAGTAGTTGAATTTAATTGATTATTAATAATATTTTGTTCACTATTACATCCTTTACTAATTTCTAATAATTCTAAATTATTCAATTTCAGATCAAAATTATTTATGTGTAAAATAGAAAATCCTAAATTATTATCAAAACCGTGATTATTTTCTAATAAATGATTTTAAAATTCAGAAAAATCATTATTATTCAGACATCTCAAATGCTTGGGTGTAATTAATTAAAAAATATATGTAGATACATTCTAATAATAAAATCAATTTGTTTTGTTTAATTGTACACTTGTATTTATTTATTTTAATTGTTACGCTAACTTATGTACGTAATTTTTTGAAAAGGTGCGTCTTCAACCTCTTTCTGCGTTAACTGTTAGAGAATTGTAATTTATGCACTTTTTACACTGTGCATGGCACTGAATTTTATCTAGTCTAAATATATATTTCGTCACGTCTCACTCCATGCGCACAGGCCATTTTATTTTAACCTATATTACAAAACATAACGCGAGACTTATAAAAGGCAAAATATCAAAAATAAAATGTTTAGACCAAAAATGTATTTTTTTATTCCAAAGAGAATTGAGCTTACCGAAATCGCTCAATTTTGACAGAAGCATCAGTTGTCTGATTTCCGTTCGCAGCTTCCCAAACACAGTCGTCATTTTTATGTACGGGCAGATGTCACCATTATTACTACTGAATAAAACGGGTAAATCGATGCTGCCAATTTAAATATTTATTTGCCGACGGACGATGCGCAAAATGGTTGTCCCGTAAAATTTGAATAAAATAATTTAGGGCAGAGGATATTCCCCCGACATTAAATTTAATGTTCAGCGTAATAATGACTGCTATTAATGTTAATGTCGCCGGAATTCGGGCGAGTCATTGGGTAAACACTTTTTTTATTTTAATGTTACATTAAGTATTAAATTCTTAAACGTGACCGAAAAACGGGGGCGCCATCTAAGTGAAAAATAAAAAAGACTGAATAGAGTAAAAGTGCGATCGTTTAGGCGCTCGTTTGAAAAATGTACGTACAATAGGGTAAAAAATGAACAAATTAGGAGCTAACGTACATAATACTGGGTGTACCGCAGTAAACATAGTAGACTACCAATAAAGTGTTTTTTTCCGATTCCTTAGTCTACGATACTCTGAGTTCCTACTTTCTTATTTATCATTTTCATTCCCTTGTCGTAGTAGTGACCAAGACAAGAGAAGGTGCTTCCAATTGTTTTGTGCTGCTCCCGCATGTGTTAACCAGTCAAAACCCATTCTTCAAATTTTTCAAGAACACAATGCTGGATTTAATCCTCAGGGGGACATCATTAATTTAGATATATTATAGACATATCATGGAGATGAAGCTACTTTTTAAAAGTATAATATTTTTTTAATATACGTATATGTATAACAAATAAAAAATAGCTTCGTTTATGTTTAATATATGAAAAATGGCTTTGTTTCCATGAGACATCTATAATGTATTCTTACTAATTATGTCTCTCTGAGGATAAATTCCAGTACTGTTTTCTTGAAAAATTTTAAAATGCTCAAAATATTCTGAATATATAAAAACTGGTCTAAAAGTGAGTTAAAAAATTATACACATTAAAAGGATATTGCTTTAAAAAAACTCCAATGAAAAAATATAGATATCTCATTATCAATGGCGACATCTGCACTGGTTTATGGGAATGAAAAAGTTTTCGGCTGCAGGTGGCGGTAGTAAAAATGCAACTCACATACGAAAGAAGGTGTGCAAGTTAAGTAAACGTTACATTGTGTAATGTGATTACTTAAGCCAGCCATACGATAGGTCGTTAGCCCTATGAATACCTAAAAAGACTTTGATACCTACTTTACCATATAAAAATAGCTTGGTCTCTGTGAGACATCTATAATACATATTGAAAACTCATTCTGTTCTCATATATTTTTTTGTCGCTTTTCCCAGCTTAATCTGGGGCGACAAAGTCAGATTTTTTATGCTTTTACGTGTGAATGAAGCGCTTTTCTATGTTTAAAAATGCTGGCGATACGTCAAACTCACGACATCTTTTTAAACCTTTTTTAACGCCGTATCTAATGATAACTTGACTGACCATCGTGACATAGAACGGTTAAAATACTAATAAAAAATACCATTAAGGTAGCAACATTGATAAATACTATTTTTTAATCGGGTCTTTACTCGCAATTGAATTTTCCATCGTAGTTAAATTGAACTTCAAACTGATGCTTTGGTAGAACCACTGTTGTATACAAAGGAAGTGCGGATTTTATAATGGGTTTAACGATGTGAAAATGAGGTTGTTGTGCTTTAATTATTTTAAAAAAATAACTTGCCGCGCGTTGTGACATGGAAGAAGCAAGTTATAGAAAAAGGAAAACACAGATTCCGACAGTACGATTGGTTTAAAGGTAGCTCTAAAAGTATGTGCTCTTGTGTCGGTTATTTTCCACGTGGGCGCGCCCGTGTTGCGCATCCCTTTTTAACCCCATTCACTCTCTATATCTCCCGTCGCTTTCACTCATTTATTATATCGTCGCTGTATATATATATAATTAATCGTATGTGACGCTTAAGTACATTCTACGTTAGTGGCCGATTGTACAGCACCATTAGTTAAAAATCTACCAGTAGGTACTGGTAAGATTTCACTGTCATAAATTCTGTGATTGTGAGTGTGTGAAAATCTAAAACAAGATCTTGGCTTGAACAAAAATATTAGATTTTGATGGTTTCATTGTACACACAGTATAAACCTCTGATTGAGAATGCACGTCCAGAGTCAAATTAGTGTAGGTATGTGCCGGTCATTATTATTTGATAGTGACGGATATGGTTACATAGAAAATAATGTTTTAATATTCATATTTCATATAATTAGCAATCCACATATAATAATTCCGTTGTATGTCTGTCCGTCCATCCGTCCGTGCGTCCGTCCGTCTGTCTGTCCCCGTAACTTCGTGTAACCTCCGTAACTTCTTTATAATAAAATTTTTCTTTCGAATTTTTTTTTACGAAATCTTTTTTTTTATAAAATAAATAAATACTTTTTCCCTAGGAACCGGCATGTAAAATTTCCGACATTTTTGACGTGTTACAGGTATTAATATAATAATATAACAATTGTAAAAGGTTTGCTTCAGCACAGGCACAGCCCAGGGAGGTAAATAAGTAAATATGTTATATAATATGTTATATAATTTGAACGAGTTTGTGTATTTGGTAAGTATATTTACTAGGGAAGACAAGGCTAGTAACGATATATCAGTAGGAAAGCGACAACCGGAAAAAAATGGTGCTCCGAATGCAATTATGTTCAATTTGAATCTGGCAAAAAAAGTAAGATAAGCGGTACATAATAATGTTCTGGTGCCGACTATGATATATGAAGCCTTTAATTTGCAAAAAAAGAACAAAAGTAGACTGATTCCGGACATAGGTATCGTGTGCTTTGTACGATAGGAAGAGGCACCTACCACACACCCAGGGCCGTTCTATGAGAAATAGCTGCCACGTCAGCCTTACACTTTCGTCACCCAAGTTCGACATTTTTTAAATGCTCATGGGAATGCGAGCAGGATGGGGAGGCTTCCACACCAGGGATTTACAAGTTATATATATATATACAAGAAATGCTACGGTTTAAGCACAAAATATGAATGCACAAAAATCCATTGTGTGATCAACAAAAAGTGGAGAATTAACTAATGAGAAGTGATTGTTATGTTGACTGCAATGTAGTTGATAGAATAAAGAATGGATCACTGAGGTAGTATTGCCACACGAAACGGAGGGGCGAGGAAAGAATGGTAAAGAAAATTTATGAGGCGAGTATCGAAAGCAGAAGAAACAGAAGATATCCGTGTAAGACCTGGCATGACCAGATAAATTGAGTATTAGTGGATAGCCCTGTTAAAAGCTATCCTCCAATAACCAAAGAGCGTGTATTAAAATGTGTATGAAAGTAGATGAAGCAATGTATTTCCGAATAAAATAAAAACATGGAAAGCACACGATTAATAATATTTCTCTCTTCAGTATTATTAAAATCAAATAATATCCATGATTTCATTAATTTTCTCAGTTTTGCTTACATTTACATGGACGGGACGTTTTGTTGGGAGGAACTGATACGTAAATAACCGCTCCCATAATAGTTCCGGGAAAGGGTGGACCCTTTTATTATACATAAGAATATGTAAGTTTGCGGATGAAACAAGGAAAGAGGAGTACACACCCTTCGGACAAAATAGCATCCCAAAAAGAAAATGAAAAAGTCTCTTTTTACAAAACCGTCAGAATTTTCTTTGAAACCTCCCTGTTCTTTTCCGGAAATAGACCTCTTACAGATTTCATCTGGGAGTACAGGACCATTCAACCCACGTGATGCCACGAATGAAGAAGATATCCGCCGTTTGATGCGACAGAATCACTTTTTGCTATCGAAATGGCGTGACGCGGAAACCAAGTCTGGGACACAGAAAATTTCACTCGAGCCATAAATCTGTGTTCTACTTTTGTGGCCAGTGTCCGTGGAACGAGACGCGAGATTAATCTCAGAGATTTTGTTGCCACATAAGTATAGTATATGTATCTTAATGTCGTGTATATGTATTGATTATTCGTTATGGTGGTTATATGATAGAAAGATACAAAAACTAGAATCCGGCATGACGTCAAGTTAGGCTCGACTTATAAACCTGTTACTATTTGGTACTGTTAGTGAGGATAACGATACATATTTATGATGTTGTAAAATGATACTACGGGCCATATCAACTTGGATTATTGTAATCTTTTGTAAAAAACATATATTTTTAGTATTTGTGATTGGTGTAAAAAGGTTGGTAACAATTAGTCTGTTAAATTGATAAATTACCAAACCAACGATGTTTTAGTGTCGAAAAAAATTGCTTCTCCTTGCTGTGTATAATTATTTTTTTAAATTACAAAGCAATTAATATCTCAATTATAATGTTTTATTAATAAAAAATATTTTTTAATCTGTTTTTAATAAATAAAGCATTTTTTGTGAAACCTTTTTAACTTATATTGCGTAACTTTTCAACATCAACTGAATAAAAGAATAACTTTTTATATTATTATTAAATGAAATAAAAATCGTTAAGAATAAAATTATAATATTTTATTTAAGCCAAAGTCATGAAGTTTGGCTCCAAGACATAAACAACAGTTATATAAATATTTCATAATAATATATGTATATAATAAAACGATAAATACAACATTCTCAAAGTCCCGTAAAGAATAGGAATGATTCAGTAGTCTGTAAGAAAATAAGTTTGACCTTGTCTCTTGAAATGCGATTTTTCAGAGGAGATATTTTATAGTTTTTATTGAATTATATTTTGAAACGGAGTAATAAGCTTTTTTAATGGAGTCACTCATATTTTTCACCATTTAGATTGGTTCTAATACTGAATATTAATTATGCTTCCTCATTTTTTCCTGTGTAAATTAGTAATATAATGTTGAACTCTGAAAAAAGTTATATTATTCATTTATTTTTTGCTATAAACGGACATGGTCCAATAAAATACATATCATGAACAGCTACAATACATCAAATTAAAGGTTATAGCAATTTAAAACAAAAGCAGGGACAAATGAAAAGTAGTAACAAGATCTCGACTATCTAATTAGAGATTGTTTGTATCTGGACAGATTTATATCGAAGAAGTCCAGGTTCTGTCTCAAACTTATAAGATGACATTACCACAGTATACTAAGAACAGTAATACGTCTTCATACAAACTGGCCACTACCCATTAGAATGTGTGCGTGCGTGCTCGGCGCCGTGTACGCACGCACTGTGACGCACACATTGACATAGAATATGGGGGCACAAGGCGGCGGCAGTAAGGGCCGTGTCTTCGGTGCCATTTGCGCTCGCAGCCGCCGCTTTAGAAAAAAAATGCGCTTCCTGAAAAAAATGCCTTTTTTTATGTATGTGGTGCTTTACTAAAAAGGTGTGTTGATTATCTACGTTGATGTTAATCAGCGTTCTTGCAATTTAAGTGCAGAAACTAGGTATACTAATAACAGAAATTTTCGAGTTCCGTGTCTACCTTATATGTCGGAATCTCAGACGCTACGAGTTAAAAGAAAGGGAGTAAAAATAAAGTGACAACCCTAGCGTCAATGCAAGAATAGGCAAATAATTCGCCGACAGGCTGGAGATAAACTACTGTTCTGGGTATACTGTGACATTACCGAGACAAAGGAGCACGGAATCTATAGTTCTTTGATGATGAAGGAACACCACTTCATTATTATGATATTAAATTTTATTTGTTCCAGTAATGAAGGCTTATGAGTGTGGCCGTTTGATATTTTGAATATGTCTATTAAGTCAGTGTTTTCTCTACGTTTTCTTAGGTTAATTTTTTTTTTACATTGACACAGTTTCACTGTAGGAGTAGTCTCCTCTGTCCAAACTCATCATCCGTGCAACTTTTCTTAAGAAACGATGTTGCACGGATCCGATGTGACTTATTTTGATAACCATTGAGATTTTCTGCAGAAAGACGATACAAAAGTTTTATTTTACAATGAAGACACAGCTTAATCACACCTTTAATCACAGCTTTAATCAGCTCTTTAATCACAGGTTTAGTCACACCTTTAATGTTGTAATATGTTTATTTAACCATTGTTAAATAAATATTTTACAACATTAGACCAATCCATTTTCATGAGTGAATTTAAGACTGACCTACTGGGAGGATTGAATGTGAAGCACTTATTTATTTATCAAATAAATTATTTATTTATAAATACTGGGCCCGACTATCATCCACAATACGTTAAAGGCAGATTAATTTGCCTTTATTTTGAGTGGAAAATGTTCAAGCGACGGTGTCCTTATGTCAAAATGTTATTTTGCTGCAACCAATAAACTTACCCGTAAAAATATACTTTTCATTATAAATCCTTTAACTGCGAAGTCTCGGTTCCAGTTTGTTTACAATTTGACTATGTCTGATGAACTCAAAACTTAAGCTCACCGAAATATGTCATGATTTTCATATCACCCAACATTTTGTTGTATCAATGTCCTTTTAGGCTTAACTGATAAATAATTGTAGAAGATATCGAATCTGTAGTCACACTTTTATAATTTTTTCACTTTTTTTTAAATTCACAACAAACAAAATCATTTTACAGAATAACAACCAGCTTTTGTTTTGTAGCTATTTTGAAGAAATGGGTATATTTTTAAAATGTATAACACATGATTTAAATAATTTTAGAATAGTACCAGAAAGTAGGTAGCTACTTGCCCGAACATCTAAAATGTATTTGCATTTTTTTTGTATCCATGTATGTATGTGTGACCTCAGATGCAATGTAAGAATATATGTATGTAAGAATGCATTGTCATTGTCATCAAGTCGATATGCAAAATTTCAGCTTGATTGGATGACGGGAAGTGTGTTAATTTTCATTTCCAAGATATTTTCACAAAGAATCCATTAATCAAGACCAGGATTTAAAAAAAGATCCGTCAATTTGGTAGTCCACAGCGCAAGAATTTTTTTTAATTAAAATTATACATTTATGGAATGATAAGTTTGGTAATTAGTTCCGGTGTGTTTGTGTTCTTAATACTGAAGTCAAAACTTAAGCAGGTTTCACACAGGCTACATCGATCACAGTGTTGAACCCATTACACACATTAATTTAGGCGACTACCTATTATCGTTGATTAACTTCCAGTACCATTTGTATTTGCCATTCACCGCTAGACTTAACTTTCTATATCTGCCGTTCCACATCAATAAACACCTTTTGTTCCTCGCGACGGTGGTGTTTACTCCATGTCGTGGAATTCCTGAAATACTAAACTTGACTCGATATCAGACGCATTAAGCAGAACTCAAATATCTGATCTCAAAACTTTCCTCCACGCTTAACCGTCTTAACATTGCTGAATAAATTATCAACATACGGTAGCCACCCTACAATATTTCTCGACATTCTTTGACATATATTTTCAATGTCAAATTTTGCATTATTTTTAAATGATAAAAGTTATTTTACTTTCACTAAAGTGATACATTAAAATAAACAGCTATTTTTGGAATTCAAGAACGCAATCTCTGTAGTTGTGATTCTTCATATTCATTTTTTAACATACAGATTGTATTTATATTATTTATTTATTTATCTTCATCTTGATACATGTCGTAGGAAAAGAAGCCGCTCATCTCACTAGGAAGAACCTGTGCCTAGATGAGCAGCTGACAATATAGTGAGAACAAAGTAATATAAATTTAAAACAAAAAACTAAATCACTATAAAATCAATCATTTAATTGAGAATATGAATAAAAAATGTGGATAGTTAAAACAGCAGATATTATATAATACAAAAGCAATAGTGAAAGTAAAAAGAATATAATATTAATATGTAAAGAATCATATGTATGGATAGTACAAAATAGATATTACAAAGTAGATATTATTGAATACTAAAGCAATAGCAAAATTAAAAATAATATATATAATATATATGAATGTTAACTTATATTAAATAATGATATAAATATATATATTTTAATCAGAAGTAAATTAATTATGGTCTGTTTTCGGCAGTTGAGTATTTGTGCAAATGCAGGTGACAATGATATCTTCACGAATAATGTTGTGTCAGAAAAAAATGGTAATTTGTAAACATTTGATAATCACTTCTATATATTATATATATATATATAATAATGTATATATAATATGTGTCTGTATTATAGATTATATTATAACCCATGTGTGTCTATATGAATACCTAGGACTTTTCCAAGTGTAACATAAAACTAGAAATTAAAGGCATTTATGAAAATTAGGAAAAAGATATACTACAACTGCAGTTATAAATGCACTTTCTTAATTAACCTAGCCCATTGAGTTTATATATTTAACCAACTGGTTTTGTGAACAATCATTTCTTTCTCCATGATATTAAAAACTAATCCTAAATATTAAATTATTATTATTAATATAAATATTAATCAAATGAGAGTAAAATTTAAATATCATGAATTCTCGGAAATATTTTTAAGGCAAATTTAGTTGCTAATTTTAGTAACTTCTACAGACATTAAAATTAATTCCATAATAAATTTGATTAAACTAAATATCCATGACATATTTTTCATAATTTTGTCATTCGCAGTAGTGGGAGACGAAATGAAGCACTTAAATTAATTAATAAGTTTTATTGAATACAAAATCAATGGACACAAACCTAACTGGAGCACTATTACATAATTCGCACTAATCGTCACTCGAGAATCTTCCACTTGTTTATGGAACACTGATGCACGTCGTTGATATTGCACTGATTCGCTCATCCGAAATAAGTCGCACTTGCGTAGTTACCCTGGTACTTTGCTTTGCTAGTTGGTTATATTCCCACGGATCGCCTGCTCGCTTTATCTGTGGTCTTGTCGTTTATCAAAACAAACTTACGCTCGTGTCCGCTGCCACTCATTATACAGGAAATATCCTCCCTCGAATGTTCTGGTATTCTGGTAATTTTAATTTATTCCGAATTCTCAGATTGTTGGGAAACCCTCTATACTATGCAGTCCATTTTGTTTCTGGCATCTGTCTTTTGTTTAGAAATTAAAAACTTTAAAAGATGTTTAACCTAAGTTAACAAGTTGTACGACTTGAATAACTACAATACAAGTCTAGAGGGGTGTTGGTTCTAAAGTCAACGAAGTCCTCGGCGTAAGCCAGTATTATTAATTCGGGGTATGGCAAGCATGCGTCAGAACGGCTGTTTATTATATTAAGTTATGTTGGAGTTTGAGTTACTGGATGATATAAACGCAAAGCAAAATACATCATTCTCTTTTACTTAGCTTTCTATATCAGTTTTTTTTTTTATAAAATATGTTGGAAATTTTTATTTTTAATAATTCTGTAATGACAAATAAATGTGCAAGTGTTCTTGAAAAATTAACTTTGATACAGAGAGGTATTTAGTTATTTAAACAGTAACAAGTATTTTATACGAACCGTACAGATGTGTAGAGATTCGATTCTCGACGTTTCGCTGGAGTCATATCAAAGCGTCTTTAAGAGAGTGCCCTCTCGCGGCCGTTGATCGTTTGCACCAAGTGGAGGTGTGTTGCTTCTTTCTACGCTAGGTGTGCTATTGATGCAATCTGAACTGACGATATATATCTCCGAGCTTTTCTTAGGATGAAAGTGAAATGATGGTGAAAGGTGAAATCATAGCAGTGCGAATAGATCGCTATAATAATAGAGTATTACTATATAGAGAATTCAACATATCGGTCGCGAGTTATGGCTGTAAAAACATTGCAGATTTCTATTTAGAGAAGATTCTTGTTGGAAGAGGATTATCCTTGAATGATATTGTAACGAAATTGTAAGCTGGAGTTGTGCACTGTACAGAACCCTTCGTAATATGTCGATGACGGCAGTAAGAAAGAAGCTTCTAGTACCTACCTTCTAGGAAATACTATTACACTCTGGAATTAGCTGTAACGTTCGGGGATTGTCCACAAATGCCTGGATATGGCCTAGAAGTGACAGGAACCTTATCCTCAACACTAGAAAATAAAATATTGTTCTCGAGAATTCCAAAACCAACGTATCGCAGTACGCGATTTTGCAGTTTAACATTTCTATCGATGCAAAATAAGCCGCGGACGATGGCTCATGTGGCTAGTCGTGGAATTTTGCGGCTACAGATATTAGCGAAATAATCGAGCGAATTCTAACCGATGGTGAGCGATTAGATAAATGCGACTACTCCGTGCGAGTATTGGACGGAATGTTGTAGCGAGAGTCAAATAAAGTGTTCCTGGCGATAATAAAGTGTCCATAGATGAGTGATAAATTGTATGATTTCAAGGATAGTATATTAATTTAATTCGTGCCAAGTGACTTTGTCCATTTAATAATAATTAATCACTATTTATAAATCGTTACATTGTTTGCCCTTGTCTCTCTCAGCCATGACCCGTAAAAATATTCTAAAACTTTGTGTTATAGCCCTGGAGATCTCACTGATCAGACAGGAATGATTGCTTCCATTTGTGAAAGTATTGAAGGGATGTTCAGATTGTTATTTACTATTTTACATCTCAATAAATTCGCAATCTGAGTGTTCAGGTGTTCGGCTGTTCTGTTCGGCCATCACATCGTAGGTATGTCCGAGACGAGGGTGAGAAGGTTTTAAAGGCGATGAACCTGTAACAAACAGAGGTCCGAAACTAACTTGTTAACCTTTCCAGACCAAACAAAGAGGGATTCCACCAAAGGTCATTTGGCACCGCATGAAATAGAATGAGAAGCCTTCTGTTGTCAAAGGCAGTACGGACTATCTGGTTCAGTCTACTCCCAAAGTTAAAAGGCTTTATTAAAATGCCATGATTCACATCATAAACAAAATAGAGATACTTCTAAATGTATATCCGTGCCTTGATGCGAGATTCAGCATCAAATTATTATTTTAATTAAAACATGTATTCTTGTGATGTTGCAGTTTTACATTTATTATTTGCATGCATACGTTGCATGGCACCATTGAAAAAATAATAAAACAATAAAGAGACATCCTTACAAATGAAACAATATTTGAAAAATTAGGTACACAAGGAAGCAATCAAAATAACAATCATAAAGGCAGAACACATTATAAAATAACTACAGCAACTTATAAAGAAACCTTTACTAATTGTAATTAAAAAATAAACAGACATTTATTGAAAAAAATATTGTAGCGGGGTATAAAAGCAATGGCAGTAATGTCCAAAAAAATAATGCAGTCATCGAGGATTACTAATTTATAATGTTGTGAATCGGGGATTTTAAAGGAAACATAGCCAATAAATTTATGGAAAACTACCCGTTTGTACCCGGCGTTGCACGGGTTAAGGATTAAGTCGAAAATAAATTTGTGGTGGGAAACACAGGTTCTATTGTTTTGCAAAGCCTCTAATTACCCGCCGGATCTTAAAGCATAAGTACGCAAAATTTGAGTCGAATCGGACAAACGGTTTGTGTAGAGAACAATTTGTATAGAGAACAGATAGACAGACAGGCATTGAGTTTTATAGGTATAGACATGCTTTCGGAAGAGATGGATACATAAAATCTAATTCAGTACATTTTAAATTAGTAATTTTATAATATTATTATTTATTCTAAATTATTTATTACACAGAAAAGTTAAAGGTAGTTGCTTAACTAGACTAGTCTGTTCTAAAGCAACTACCTGTACTGTTTTTGAAATTTGGTTAATAATTAGTGTATAATTAGTGTGTAATAATTATAAAGTGCACTTAAAAAATTCACTTCAGATAGTAATCCTCGGTGATTGCTTACATTAAAAGTTTCCACATTACTATATATGTATGTTTTCAAATTCTGCAGAGTGGCGAGTTACGTTCCATGTTGGTTATATTATTGATACAATAAAACCTTATAGGCACTATATTTCGTTTCTAGTAGAAAGTATTTTGAAAAAGAATTAGATGAATTAAATAGCAATGCATTCAGAAGAATTCTATAGAAAATAAGTTCAATTCAAAACCAAATTCCCCAACTTTGCAACTACGGGTCGACAATGCAGTTGACGAATGCTATCGGTTATGTAGACCGTGCGCAATGTGATGTTATTTAGAATTTAAATTAAATTTATCATATTGATAATAATTATTATTAAACCATTTTTAAAACATAACGAAACTTCTA
>JADDOH010012068.1:0-30545 GCA_016648135.1 Agrypnia vestita
AATATAACATTTCAAAATTTGAAGCTATTAAATATGCAACCATTAAGAAAAATAATGTAATAATTATATTGACTGATTTTCATACTAATTATTAATAATAAAGTTTTGGTTGCTATTATATCAGGGTAAAATGAAAACATGGCGTGAGTCATAAATTGACTGAAAAAAATATTTTTGTAAAAATGGCACAAATTTGAAAAGAAAAGACTGCATTCTGCGTGCGTACCCTGGTACGCACGCTGTCTAAAAACTTTTTGACCTCTTTTTTGTAGTGTTTTACAAAATGTAGTTTTGATATAATGTATTACAATCCTTTTACATTTCCACCTGAAAACTAAACAACCTTAATTAAGTTGACATTTTTTAATGTCCATTAATGAAATAGTTCATTATGAAATATCGATTTGAAAATTTTGTATTTTCAAGTAAGAATTTATTTGTATTCTTGTAATTCTTTCCAACTATCTAACATGAAATGAATAAAAAATGCATAGAGGTATACAATTTTAGAGCAATATAAATTTTGATTGGAATTTGAATGAAATTCTAATACGAAGCGTAGGTATATCTATTTATTATGCTAAATTTTTTGTCTGAAAACAAATATTTTCATATCAGATATAAGTGAGGTCATCTTCAATATTTATAATGACCAGTAATTTAAATTGATTGAAAGTTAATTTAACGTTTATTCTAAGTTTCATTATCTCTCGTCTTCATTATGTCTTATTTTCTGTGCTGCATTTGTTTTTGTGAATAACATTTTTTTTGTTTTTTGTTTGTTAAAAGTATAATAAAATGTTTACTTAAAATTAAAAAAATAAATTAATGAAAAACTGAAAAAAAACCTTTACTGCGTTTGAAATTCCACTGAATTACTTAGTTATACGTAAGAAATTAGTCAGGTCTCCTATTGACGGGACCAATTTAATATATTTTATTATTAAGTGGTGATAGATGTAATGACTGTTGGAGTTTTGATACATCCTGTATATCTACATGAAAAAGCTTTTTTTATTAAAGTAACAATAAAACTATTTAAATCTTATTATTTTCCTTCTTTCCCTATTCCTTCAATACACATAATAACTTGTATTCTTATGATATGTAGACAATGCCCATGGTGAGAATGAGATAATAATCGACAGTCCCTATGTGTATTGAAAAAATTCCATTTTCGTTTTACTCACTTAGACCATTCGATTTACTCAATATTTTTGGATAATGTAAAGAAAGTTTAATTTTCCTAATATTTGCTTATTTAAAAAAAAATCAATGGTTATCAATATTGTCCGAAATTGTAGTATAAATTTAAATTTGATGTTTTAGGATAGTAAAATGAAAAAAGAATTTTTGCAGATTTGACGGTATGTACTAAGGGACCGTCTATATTTTGAATAAAATAAAATCCAGAGATAAAATAGTTACGACAGATAACTACTGGTTCAAGCTAACAGTAGTTCTAACTGTGAAAATTATATTTCACAATTGAGTTGATGATATTTTGTTAACGAATGAGTTACGAGGGCAGAGTTGTTCTTTAGATACACATCTAGCAAGGAAAAATTAGATGTGTCAGAAAATAAAATAAAATGCGACTATTTTTAATTTTTTGAAAAAGGACAAATGACATGATTTGAAAAATTTGGCAAGAAACATTAGTCAACGTTCTTGTGCAAAACTACTGGTGCAAAAATGAGATAAAAATAAATGCTTAAAGAGATATTTCCTAAACAATGACAATGACAATGAAGGGGACCCACCACATACCCTGAGCCGTTCTATGCGCAAAAGCTTCCATATCGGCCCAGCACTTTCGCCGCCTGGTTAGCATTATTTTATGCTAAACCTCCTAAGCGTCCTAAACAGACGAAATTCCCAAATTTTGTTTTTTTGTAAACCTGCATTTTTTTTACTCATTCTGTTCTTTTCGTCCACAGATTTGGCCCTATTTATATTTAGCCATTGACATATAATCCAGTTACGTAATAGATTAAATGACACTGGTCAACAATAAAGTATTTATTTAATGAAAACATCTTATTGTGATGTTGCAATTTTAGAACATGGTTCTCTCTCTCTCATCTAATGGAATCGTATACCTGAGCAACGCATTAACAGATTGATTTTTTATTCAGGATGTGTTGTGTACCGATGTCTACAAAGGCATCTTATTTTCGACATCTCATATTTGAGGATGTTATCTGGTGTATAAAAGCAACCTATCACCAGAAGAATATCACCTACAAGACCATAAGAAACAGAGTTAATGCTGAAATAAAGAGGATCTAAAACGATTTTGGATTAGATTCTTGAAAGATATGGAACATGACCTATAGGGCACGCAAAGAAGAGTGTGGAAAATACTTAAAAACCAAATAAAACCTATAAATGAATATACTCAACTAAAATTCTAATTAATGAATGGGAAATATATTTTGAACAACTCTACTCCACCAATTCAGAACAGGAAAAATCAGTTAATCAATATAAGAAAAATTAAGCGAATTAAGGAACAGAGACACATGTGGCATATAGGTGCAAAACCGCCTCTATCCATATGGAGCGCATACGGATAGTGGCGATTTTCAATCTAAACGCCATACATATAAATAAACTTAAAAATAGGAAAGCGCCTTGCATTGATAACATCTCTAATGAACTTATTAGGTACTCTGGCATGGACTCGGGAAAAGAGATCCAAAAACTATTTAACAAAATACTTGCAGTTGGTATTATACCGGACAAATGGAGAACAAGCATCACAAACAACATGTTTATTTAAGAAAGGACAAAAAAAAACCTGATAATTATAGAGGAATCTTTTTGTTATGAGCAATGCTTAAGTTATTTACAAGTATACTTAAAACAAAGCTTCAGCAAAAAATCACTAACAGGGAAGAATAACAGGGTTTTCAGTGAAACTGCTCCACTACAGATGTAATCTTCATTCTGAGGCAAATCAAAGAAAAGGCATAATGTATAACAAAGTGGCATATATAATTTGTGTG
Source organism: Agrypnia vestita (assembly GCA_016648135.1). Classification (NCBI taxonomy): domain Eukaryota; kingdom Metazoa; phylum Arthropoda; class Insecta; order Trichoptera; family Phryganeidae; genus Agrypnia; species Agrypnia vestita. The sequence goes on from JADDOH010012068.1 coordinate 3,012, forward strand.
GATCTAAAAAAGGCATTCGACAGGGTGTTGCTGAAAGACATTACGAGAATATTATTGGAAAATGGGAATATCAAACACATTGGTCAAGACTGTCCAAAATCTGTATACCAATTGTAAAACTACAATTAAAGTAAACAATGAATTATCAAAGGATATCATGACGAGTAATGGTATAAAACAGGGAGATAGTCTGAGCCCTTGTCTGTTTAATTTTATAATAGATGAAATCATAGACGAGGTGGCTAGCTTAGGACTGGGATACAAAATAGGTAACAAAATAATCGATGTAATATGTTACATAGCTGACGCTGCAATAATAGCAGAGTATGAGATGACTGAATGCTGTACAAATTCCCCATTGCAAAGGTTAAATATGTCAATAGCAATCAGCAAAACTAAAAGCTTAGCATTATTGATAATGAGGCTGAGGAACAAGTCATGAACTTCAGATATTTAGGTGTAGAAATTTGTAGCCAAAGCGATCTGTGTACCGAAGTCCGAGAACAAGCTAAAAAAGCATCCACCGTTTCAGGGTGTCTCAAGAATTTGGTCTGGAAGAACAAAAATATGCATATTGAAAACAAAGTAAAGATATATAAGACAAGTGTGCGACCTATTATGACCTGTGGAGACGCGGGCTGACACTGTCCGCACCAATGGACTCTTCAGAACATCTGAAATGAAAGTGCTGATGTCCATTACTGGAAAAACTCTTATGTGATCATGTGGGAAATGCAGACATATGGAAAACCTGCAAAACGGAGGACATAGCACGATAGAGTAGATCTAGGAGGGTATTCTAGAGAGATCGCGTGGCCAGAATCGACAGTGACAGACTCGTGCATACAGCAGCGAATGAAATCCTCTCTGGATGACACCCACCGGGAAGACCACCGAAAAGATGAAGGGATAGCTGGACCTCATCTTCCCAGGAGGCGTAGTTTTCTGTCCCACAGATCAACAGATCTACTAAAAGAAAAAAAAGAATTAAAATATTGATCAAACCTAAGAAACCTGAGAAAAAATTGTTGAAATCTGTCAATAAATAATAGAAAAAGAATATTTATTTATATTAAAGTTAATATACTTAAGCGCGGAATGAATGACATCAGCATCCTCACAGCCGGGAACCGGAGCACAAGCCGCAATGTACTCCGGATATAAGAGATGAAGTCACACCACTCCACCTGATAGAACCAAATTATTGATGCAAAATTTAAATTTAAAATTCTATAACTTTATTTTAACTTAAACAAAATTGAATTTTGTAATGTGACAAAAGTGAACACTTTGAGTTAAATTTATCATTACTATAGTTTCGAGAAGAGCAGTCCTTCTCATCATCAGGTGTAATTTATAACTAACCTAAATGCAGAAATTATGTCATCTTATTTGAGCAGAGTAACGGGGTCGCAGAGCTGTGGGGGTGATTTTTTGTGTGGTCCTCAAGGGAAAGATTCTACAAATGTCTCCTCTTCTCAGCATTTGTTACTTTTTGAGATATCTTAATTTTACAATCAGACTTTTGCTCCATTTTACTTAAATTTTAATTTCCATTCATTGAACAAGTGTTACTAGTTTAAAATATGTTTTACTTTACTTTGTAATACACACACATAATATGAGTTATTAAATCACTACTATAGTTTCGTGAGGAGCGGTCCCTCTCACTGCCAAATCCTTCAATGATATTAAAGTGTTACTGGCATTACTTTGACCAAAGATTAAGTTGTTGTATTTCCGGAATCAGATTAAATTGATTTCTTCATTGGCAAGGGATTCAAGTACAGTATGTATTCACATCATGATTTACATATTTTGTAACAAGCCATTGGTCTTCTCCTATACTATTCAATGACAAATAATCATTTTTAGAATTTGTACTTCAATTGTGGATCAGATAAGAATAAAATAATTGAAACATTGAATAGTTTTCACAGCACTTTATTGAAAATAAAAATCAAATAACACTTGAAAAATTATGCACAAATTGCAATTAACCTGGTGGAAACTGCATACGAGACAGACAGCAATTGATGGAATGGACTCAGGTATGACTGCACTATTTTATGTAATATGAAAATTTAATTTAAAAAAATCTTTAAAAATCTTTCCCCACTTTGTGACGGATTGTAAAAACTAAATTTCTTCTCTGATTAGAAACAGCATTACTTATTTTAGTGATAGTTTAATAAATGTTGAGTTCGCTCTTCAGAACATTGATGTGTTGGATGATTTCCTTTATCTGCTCAGTTCTGAAAAAAAAATACGGTTAAAGTATGCTTAGATTAAAGTATAGAATATTTGTGAACATCCAAAAAGACTTTCATAACCTACTTTCCCATATAAAAATATAGTTTCGTCTCTATGAGACATCTATGATATATATTGTTTAATTATCTACAACGTTGCATACAATATTTTGATACGACACGCTGTTTGCGTTCTACATCACAAAACAAGAAAATATGTAATTAGCTTTTTCATTTAAGTCTTTTAAGTTCATTTAAGTATTTCTAAGGACAGTATATAACTCTGCCATTATGAAATTTAAAAATAATTTGTTAATGAAAAATATTAACCAATGTATGCTGATAGTAAAATTAGTTACATCAATTTTTTTTTTGAATTTGATTGTATTTTTTGATTCCTCAAGATGGTGTTACCCATAAATATTTTTGCACGCAACAAGAAAAAAATATGTAGCTAAAACATTCTATGCAGGGGTGGTATGAGACTTGAGATATGCAGCATGTTTTTTACATAAAGGAAAAGCAGTAAAACTTCATCATTTTGAACCATCGATCTAAAGCAAGTTTTTCATATATGTGGGGTATAAAAGCAAAGGCAGCAATATCCTAAAAAATTTGAATGCAGTCATTGAGGATAACTAATTTATAAGGTACTGTAATTGAGATTTTATAAGAAATATAGCCAGTAAATTTAAAGGAAACATGATTTTGGAAGGATTAGAGATAAATAAAATCTAGGATTCAGTACATTCTAAATTAGTAATCCTCAGTGATTGGATTCAAAACATTTTTTAATTTTTTGGATATTGCTGCCTTTGCTTTTATACCTCACACATTTTTTTTTTGTTCTTGTATAATTATTAACATGCCTCATTTTTTCTGCTTAATAATTAAGTATCATTTTCTTTTGTTTAAATGTTTTATTCTTTCTTGTTGTATTATTCTTAACATGCCTAAGTTTTTCTGCTAATAATTAAGTCTCTTTTTCTCTTGTTTAAATTTTTTATTCTTTCTTGTTGTATTATTTTCAACATGCCTAAGTTTATTTCATAACATATTTATCATTATTAACATATTTCTAAAAGTGGAGACCTGTATGTAATTGGCCATCTATATTATATGAATATTTTCTATGCTTCTTTATTGCGCTGTTGGTCTTCCGTGAATATAAAATAAATAAATGTGGAGTATACTATGTTTGATAAAAAATATGTGGATTTTTGAATTTCGCAGGTTGCATTGGGTCAATTGTCACAATATTTTTTTTTGTTTTGTTGTTACACCTGTCCCTGTCTCGACATTGGATACTTTCTACATATATGATTGGCTGTTGAAAAGGTAACACCAGTTTTGGTGTGCTCGGCTTATTTTATTAAATTTTTTATTTGTTTGAATTGAAGCTTACAATGCATGAAAATGTTTTACAAAGAAAAATATTGAAAAATTTTAAAAATATCTGCTCCATACATCTATTAATCGCTAACAATAATATCTATAAAATAACTTACTTAAAGGTGATGTGTTTAGTATGGAAATAATGGAAGAAAATAATAAAAAATTTCTGGCCAAGTACCACACCATTATGATGCCTCAGCCTATGTTTTATCTGGATATGGCTTTTGAGACTTCTTCCTATTCTCAAAGATTAAAAAAATCATCAAAGGATAATATTTTGCCAAAATTGAGAAGTTAAACGCCATACGGAAAAGTGCATTCCAGAAGTGCTTTGAAGGTTGGAAAAAGTGCTGGTAAAGGCATATTATATCTCTTAGGGACTACATTACTACTTTCAATAGGTTAAAATTAATATTGATGAATAAATTAATTTTTTATATAACCTTGTATGTATGTATAATTAAATTATAATGTAATTTTAGATAACAGAATGTCTTTTTGTTTTCTCATTTCTGAAATTTATCAGTAAAAGTTGATATGTATCAGTTGTGAACAGTGTATCCAAACCTGAGCCAAAATTGCAATCACAGGATTTCAGGATTCGATTTTTATGATCCCGGAGTAAGAAAATAATCATTTTCACATTGCCAGAAAGAAAAAAAAAATGTAAATTACGAAAAATTTATATATAACAAATTGGCAGAGAAGCAATTGTATTATTATGCATAACACACCTGAAGCAATATCAAAGTATCATCATTTAGTTTTGATCTAATTTTGATAATCTGAAACTAATCCAAAATATTAGTACCAGAATTTAATTGATTTATAAATACTCTGAATTGGGCCTGGTTCGGATTCTCTATTGCGAGATTCTTTTCTACATAAACACATGTAAAGTTCACGTTGCTTCAACTTAGAATTGTATCGTTTTATGCGATTGATGTTGTACCAGAAAAGTTTGTGTTGAATTATCAAATCAACAAATTAAGAATACAAAGGAAGAATTCATTAACTAAGACTTAACAGAATATACGACTTACTGTTTTTCCAGTGAACTTTTAATGATCTCGGTGTGATGCTTTCCGAGGAGAACTTCCTTCTTCAGCTTACTGGAGTCCCATTCTCGTATCTGAAATAAGACTCATTAACTGACACAAAGTATTGTCATGGAGAAGGCTTATTTATTTCTATGTAGTTTTATGTAACAGTTTCAGCTTTAATATGCATGACATTAAAAATAACAGACTTAATTTAAGATTAATTTGCTATTTAATTTTACGATAATAAACAGTTTAAGAAGAAAAAACAATGTCGACATGGACAAAATATTTGGTGGATACCATTATCATCATCAGTCATTTTTTATCCACAACTGGATGAAGACCACCCTCATCAGGTGTCCCCCATTCCATATACCCATTTTTATTCATTGCCATGAGTTTCTGCAGAATTCTATAATTTCGTCAATCCAATGGGTTTTATGGTGACCAGTCAATCTCTTGATTCCTGCATCTGTCTGTTCTCTGAAATAAATCAACAAATGTACGGTCAATTTTAAAACAATTATGTACCTTGTTTTCTTGGCATTTAACTTTGTACTTGATCTTTTCCAGCTCCCTCTTAAACTGCTTTGTTCTGGCCTCGGCTTGGGAGAGTTCACTGGACAGTTCTTTTTCCGCTAATGACGGAGCAGCTTGCTTCTGACGCAGCATCCTCAGCACTCGGCCACATCTGGAATTAATTACGTCCGTACTTACATAAAAAAACACATTGGTAGTTGAAGGTTAAGAAAACATATCATTGTACATTTATGAGATTGTCAAAATATCATTAAGCAATATGGTGCAGCGCATATAAATAAAAATATACTTAATCAAATTAAAAATAAACAAAACAGTGAAATAGGTTTCATGCTTAGATTCATTTTTTAATACTATAATTTTAAACATGTTGAAAATAGGAAGATGTGACAGTTTTTTTTGCTCAAATTATTTGGGCTTTTATATACCCTTCCAAATTATCTTTGTCCCTTAACCGTTATAGTGCTGAGAAGCGCCATCGGCTTCTCCCGAATTCTCTCTAAAATTGCGGGAAATGCAACGGCGCTGCTCTCGCCAGTGTGTTTTTGCGAGCAAGTTGGATGGATTAGTAATATAAACCTCGCGAGTGTCCGTGAAGTTTATATTTTTAATCAACTTTATAGTTTGTGTGCTGCTCTAATTTTTTCCTATTGTACTAGAAATTAGATAAAATGGCTCAGCACTAAAACGGTTAATAAATTGCTTCACTCCATTGATGGGAATCAAAGCTTCGACGGATTTCGGAAGCTTCTTAATTTTGGAAATCTCTGCTTCTTCATTTGGTGATCCACCATCTTCTCTGCATTTCTTATGTTGGCCACTATCTCACTGTCAGTCAATTCTCCATACGTTGCTATGTTGGAGTCGACATTTATAAAATCTTGAAACAAAATACATTTTCCCGAAACAGAACCAAAGCTACAATCTTGCAGTACCTGCATGCAATGTAGTGGGGAGTCATCAAAGAGTATCCTGTGTTTCCAAAATGACAAATTTTCCACAATTTTTTTGCTGATTATTTTTATTATTGGTATTTTGATTACTTTTATAAAACTATAAAAGTAGATGATTTCTGTAAAAATGGACAGTTAAATGTTAAATAAAGATGGACTAGGAATTTTGGATATTTGGATCATTTATATGGCGCCCTTTTTGTGAATACTCACCTCAAGTAGCTTCAAACAAAAAAATACAATATTACAAAATAATTTACTGGCTAAAAAAACTTTACTATTTCTTATTCACTAGATGACATGCAAAAAATGGAATTAACATTTAAACTATAATAGTCGGAAGTGTCAGGAAGAATCAGGTATTTTGCGGAGTGCATTCTAGGAGTGGAAAACATTAGGTAATGTTGTAACGGTCTGATTCTGTAGGTTTTTATGAAAATGAATAACAAATTTCAGGTATAATAAAAAACTGTTTTGTACACAGATTCAGTTAAATTTGTCATGACAAAGACATTCATAAATATGCATCCAAAATGTATATATCTTTACTGCACTTTTTATGAACTTAACCTAATAAAAAAAAAGTTGTTCAGAAATCAATGTCCCTCAAAGAAATCTGGTCACTGAAAAAGGGAAACTGAAAAGAGACACTTATCATAATTTTGTCCTTTTTAAATATTTTACAAGAAACATATACAGTACCGATTAAATAAACAGATATTTTTGTAGGGACACAATTAATATAAATTAATATAAAAAATGCATGGAATTTTTATTTTTTTCAAAAAATATTATTTATTCACCAATATTAATTTCACCCCTTCAAAGAAATTCTCATCAGACATAATACATATTTTTCTGCATTTCTGGATGGATTCTGTCTTTATCTTCTCAATGTTGGCAAAGCGTCTTCATTCATGTTTTATTCACCATCGAGAATAAGAAATCGCAGGGAGCCATGTCCGCCGAATGCCTGCTGGGGCAACATAACAGTGTTGTTTTTGCCCATAATTTTTGAAATCTCTGTTCCATTTTTTTTGGATACCTAACATTAAGTTGAGCATACCAATGTGGCTACTAATATATGTCAGGGAGAAGTGAAACACATAATAATTATTTTTTTAAGAATTGGACTTATATGGCCTTTGAAATTCAAAAATTCTGCATATTTTTTGACCAAATCTCACACTTACATGTATTTCAAAATGCTGTCATTTCACCACAAAAAATAATTTTACCGAGGGTTATAACAAATACCGTCAGTTGATAAAATGTGAACAAATTGAGTGCAAACTGACTGATATGAAATTGTGTATTCAGGCCCAAGGCGCATTACCTTTCATTCAAATCCTGCTGCACCTCCGTGACTCTCTTGCACTTCTCTCGGATCCTCTCCCGCTCACTGTCCACCAGCTTGCGGCCCTCTCCGGCCTCTCGCGCCTCGCTCAGCTGGTGTTTCTTCAGCAGGCGAAGAGTCTTCACACGGCGATCTAGCTCCTTGCGCGCTCGCTCTAGCTTCGTAAAGAACTCTTCGTGGAAGATGTGCGTAGCATGCGTTAGCAGCTGTAAAGGAGTAGCATATTTACATAGAATTTTGAAAATTTACTCATAAATTGGAGGATATAACAGACTAATTTGGGAAAAGTGTCTTTTTTTGAAGGTCCGTTAAAGAAATTAGGTAAACATAAGAAAAATAAAAATGTAATTATATGTAATACATATTTATGTTGGTGAAATTAATACATAGTATTTTTTCGAAGGCAGGGCATTAGCCGTTTGCTGCTAAAATTTAATATAAATAAAAAAAAGCGAATTAATAACAATAAATAGCTTGTTAAGCTTGGTAACAAAACATTTTAATATTTACAGGGCGACATCTTTGTAATGCCAAGTTAACCTGTTCCAGGCCGGCGTCGCGTATACATGACGGAGCCCGTTCTGAATGCACAACATGAGCACAGAACAGGTTAATGTGTAAATTCACAGTGTGTTTTCAATTCACTTTTAATTTTTATTACTAATTTATTAGTTAATATTTCATGTTCTTCAAAAAGAGCTTCATTATGTTCCTATTTGTTCCCTTTAATTTTTTCCTTAATGCAATGAAATAATTTTTGCAAAAACGTATACAGATTTTCATGAATCTTCAAAACGGCTAGGACCAAAACTTTTTTTATGAAGAATCAAGTTCTGTAGATGTTCAATTAAAATTCAAAAACCAAGGTGCTGTTAAACGAATGTGTACATATGGAACAGTTATCTCCAAGTTTCATAAATTTGCAGTTCATTTTATAGTGTAAGATTTCTTTTAATACAATATGGAAAGGAAGGGCTCATTAAAGAAAAAATGAACACCAACCAATAATTTTTTATTATTATTTTATTTAATTCGGTCATCCTCATCCAACAGGGAGACACAATTGCTTGATAAGATGAAATACAAAAAAATAGTTAAATGCCTCCCTCAATTAAAGGATAACACAAATAGGACATAATCATAGATAAGTCAATTTGACAATGACAGATAAAACATCATTTAAACAATTGTTCCAAATTTAGCTTTAACATAGACATAAAGGGGCTCGTGATGTATATAATATACATGGTCAGGGAGGGGGACGAGTTTCTAGTATCTGCTTCACCATACGACGATACTCTTCATATCATAATAAGGGGTCATACATAAAGTACGTCACACATAAAGGGGGGGGGGAGGGGGTTGACGAATTGTGACATTGTGTGACAAGGGGTGGGAGGGGTCCTAAGTTTCGTGACGTCACATTTCAAAATCTAATACTTAAAATTGTATGCGACAGAGGTAGGCGCGAGAGGTTTATCGGCAAAAGCCCTGTACGTCTTACTGAAAGATCTTGGCTTATCCAGATCTTCCGTTAGTTCCATATTAGAAAGTGTTTCGAAAACGGCACTAACGGAGACTTATCGGATTTGGTTAGGCAGGGAGAGAGACCGAACTGTTTGGTGTTGAAGGTGAGTGCTGATGCATCATAAGCCTAAAACCTTAAACCTAAACCTGGGTCACAAGTCCCAGGCACTGTTCTCGGCTCCCCTCTCTGCGATGCGATGGACCCGGCACCCGCACGGTGAATCCATCGAATGCTAACGTTTCGTCTATTCGTCAATTTCTAAATGTAAAATGCTAAATATGTGACGTCACACTAGGGAGGGGAGGTCTCACAAATGTGACCAACTGTGACAAGGACGGGGGAGGGGTCAAAAAATCACGAATTAGTGTGACGTACTTTATGGATGCCCCTAAATAGAAACAAACCATTTTTAAAATCCTCGTCGGAAACATATCATTGAATTTATTAGAAAAATTCATGCAAATCAACGTAACATGGGCACAATACTTAAAGAGTTAGAATGTTAGAAGTTCAGATTTTACTCTACGTACAATGCAATGAAGATATTTAATGAAATGCCACATGAAATAAGAAAGTAACGAAAGTATCTGAATTTGTAATAAAGCTTACAAAATATGCTTGTTGTTAATTTTAAACGGATTAAAAATTGATGATCAGTTTTTTATAATATAATTATGGCATATGCACTTAATTATAAACGCACTATTTTAAGAATAATAATACATAATTATAATGGTGAAATTACAACATGGGTAAAAGATTATTTTTGTGAAGTATATGCAATATTCTAATTTTTTTTTTTAAATCTCTACACGCTATACATTTTGAAAGGTTTATTTGATTTGATAATTATGAAAACATATTCATCAACTCAGATTGCACGATTTAAACCCGTGCCGTGCGAACGGGTTTCCCGCGGAACATCGGACATTTAAATATTTTTTGTATTTACCTCGAAACATTGTTGCGCTTGTGGTTCCGACTGGGTGGCCGTCTTCAGTATGGGTTGCGACAGTTCGTGCTTTAGAATTTGACAGATGTGGACGTCGAATGGTACTTTCTGCATCTGAAAACCAAAACAATGGATCGGTTTGGATTTTTTTGGCAAGATTCTGCGCGTGTCTTCACCGTTTCATTGGTGATAGACCAGATATGGATGATGACTGTTACAAGCAGAAGAGAGACTACTTTCTATTATATATATTCATTGGAGGATGGGTTCAGGTAAGTGTGGCATTTTAACCAGTGACTGGTAACTTATTTTTCACAGTTTGACGGGCAACCTTCGGTACAGGACAACAGTTATATCTCAGATACCAATCGCCGATACAATCAGATAAAAATCTCAAATAAAAGCACCATGTGTAATCGATTAAAATAACGGTTTGACCATCACCGGTTCCATTATTCAAAGGAAGGTTTGTATAGATCTATACCTATAAAACTCAATATCTGTCTGTCTGTTCTCTATACAAATCCACACTGTTCATCCGATTACATTCAAATTTTGCATACTTATGCTTTGGGACCCGGCGGGTAACATAGGCAACATTTCCCCCCTCTTATCATACCCCTTCCCCTCCCCCTGATATATTTTCGATGCAAATCTGTACCTTTTGACCGATCGGACTCAAAATTTGGAAACTTATTCTTTAGGACCCAGCGGGTAACATAGGCGACACTTCCCCCCTATTCTCATACCCCTTCCTCTCCCCTGACATATTTTCGATGCAAATCAGTACTGTTTGACTGATCGGATTTAAAAATTGGAAACTTATTCTTTAGGACTCGGCGGGTAACATAGGCGATATTTCCCCCCTATTATTTTACCCCTTCCACTCCCCTCACATATTTTCGATGCATATCTGTAACGCCGGGTACGAACAGCTAGTTCTATATAAATTCTATATTATAGAATATAACTTGTTCCTAAATAGTAGCGAAAAGAAAAGGTAAACAAAATAAGAGATAGTTGAGGCCAGCTGTAGACTAAAGATGGTAGGTACAATCAATAAAAATTGGTAGACCATGTTGGTTAACTCCTGTTCAGGTGTAGGAGAAAAGGGAGACTGAAGGTCTAACAGGACAATCAGTCAAGGACAGAGAGCTGTGGAAAAGATTTTCACTCCGCGCCATGATTCTTGAACTTCAGGTTTTTGAATTCATAACGATGATGTCAGCTATAGATACATAGGTAAGGAGCTAGAGAATGATACCTTAAACACAAAGGCTTCCTAGTCTTGGAAGAACTCCGCGCATTAAGCAATGAGTCGTGTAAGATTTGTAGCAACCAGGCACTGACACTTTGTATCGCATCTCGGAGGTAGTAATTTGTGCTCATCAAGCAAACTCATTTTGGTCATGGTCAAAGCATCTAAATACCTATTAATTTTTTTTTTTAATAGTCGATGAATAGTAACTTGGGTCATGGGTTCCCGTTTATAACACGCAATAGAAAAAATGAATAACCATAGTTAGTTTCTTAAAGAAAGAAAAATAGTCTTATTTCTTTCAGATACAAACTAGCTGACGGTGTAAACTTATACATAAATGATTTGTAAATAAATATGCATTATTTTAAGCTTGCAAATTCTTCTTCTTGTACCCCTTATCCTAATAGATCGGGGTCCTTGCACCGCGTAGAAGTTCCAACTTTTCCGCTCTCCACGTCAGCCCGATTTAGTTGCAACCTCGCTTCGCAGCAGTCTTCTGACTATTTCCGCCAGCTCCTCCTAGGATGGCACCTTGGTCTTCTGCTTTCTGGTCTTGCCTGGAATATCCACATTGCCAGTCTATCAACCGGCATCCACAAGATATGTCCCAGCTACCGTAATTGTGATTTCTCGATAAGGGTTCTACTTCGAGACATTCTCTTGCTTGCAAATTATTATAGCTAATTGTATTACTCTAGAATAAGGCAACACTGTAGATAAAGTGTCCGTGCCTACTTAATTTGAACCTTTTTAAATTTAAAAATGTTCTCAGGTATTCATGGCCGTTCGGAATCTTCTGTGTGAATTTTCAAGTTTGTGTTTACTGGGGTATTATGCCGTGTTGTTACGACCTTTCGGGCCGACGTTTCGGATCCCATTGCATCATACACACAACACAATACAACACATCCTAATAGAATCATACACACAACACATCCATTGAATTATACACACAACACAATACAACACATCATGACTTCGGCACGGTATTGCAAGCCGATACTTAACCAGCAACACCAACATTCAAGACAACACATCAGCCCTGATGATGGACCCTGCAATGGGATCCGAAACGTCGGCCCGAAAGGTCGTAACAACACGGCATAATACCCCAGTAAACACAAACTTGAAGATTCTGAGTGGCCGTGAAAACCTAAGAACATCCTTCTGTGTGTAGTTTTTTGGGATATTCCGTTGTGTATATCTGACCTCTCCAGCTGACATTTCAGGGTCCATCATCAGGGCTGATGTGATGAGTAGGTGTTGATGTTAGGGTTGTGTATAATACCGTACCGAAATCAGGTTTACCAGGAAATACCAAGAATACTGAAAAAACACTGCGTTTGCGAGTGATCAAGAGGATAAACGATGAATTAAGTGGTCTGCAAAGTCCTAAAATTTGGCGACCGCTAATCTCAACAACATGAGAAACCTTTACTTTAACTAGACAAAAGTATAGCCAAGTCGGCAGAATAGGGCTGAACCTATTATTAGCCACTGCAACTCACATAAAATTTTATCCGATTTCTAATGTATATTTTACACAAATATAATATTCCAATGTTTGTTACCTCTTAGGCAAAAAAATGTAAAACCAATTACCTCCTTCAGAGATGTGGACAGCTCGCCCCTATTATTTTCCCTGACGGAGTAGTGCGTGTCCATGAGGAGGTGCGCCTCTCCTGAGGAGAGCGGCCTCCACACCACGTCGCCCTTGGCCAGGATGGTCCACATCATGTGCGGAGAGTAGGAGACGGTCAGGCCCAAGGGCGGATTCACAGAAGACGACTTGCAGGTCTTGGTGCACACGGCGTACTCCGCAGTGCTGGGTTGGTTCAGGGTGGGCAGAAGCATTTCTATGTCGTCTGTTAAATAAAATACAAAATCTTCACACGTAGTGAGAACATTGAAGCATTATGTTAACATATATGTACAGTAGAACCCGTTAATTTGAAATTCAAGGGACCCAAAAAAAAACATTTCGAATTAAGCGGTACAAAATAAAAAAACCGCAATGCGATTGCTTAATATGCCAAAAATTATAAGACTCATGAAAAAAGCTTTAATTTTGTGGAAAAGTTAGAATTTTTGCATATTTTAAGAAAACATTCTGAAAATGCAATATTTAATATGCTAATACAAAGATCATGACATTTATATTATTAACATACCTGATATTGACATATTTGTTGTTCCCATTTGAAAATTGTTGTTCCCATGAAAAAAATTGAAATACTTAGTCAATTTCCTCCTATTTCAAATTATATGAACCAAACGTATTGATTTATGGCACAAGGGCTAAAAATTAATTCGAATTACGAATTACCGGGGTTAATTTACTATGAAATTGACATTTTGGGACCTGCGGGTTTGAAATTTTCGAATTATGGCAAATTTCGATTAACGGTGTTATGCTGTATTTTGAAAAAAAACAAAATAAACGATAGGTGTAATAAACACTTGACACAGATATTGAAGTGAGATGCAGAATAGAGATAGCACGTTGCACGTGTGTGATAACGTAAACTTAAAACTTCGACAGAGAATGATAAAATATTACATATGGTCAATTCTCTTATACGGCTATGAAACATGGACTCTGAAAGTTAGTGGTATGAATCGATTGGAAGCATTCTAAATGCGGATACACGGAGAATGCTTCGTATACCGTGGACCGATATGGTCAGCAATATGGAGGTGCTTCAGAGAGCTGGAGCCATTAGAGAGCTGCCGTAGAATGTTAAAGTGAAGACGGTTTCTTATTTGGATCACGTGCTACGTGGGGGAAAATATCTCCACCTCCGACTAATACTTGAAGGTAAGACAGGGAGTTGATAGAAGGCAAATGACCTGGCTGCGCAACATCAGAAAGTGAACCTAATAAGACAGGTGGGGGGTTCATTCCGGACAGAGAGATTTTCACACAAATGATCGCCAAAGTCGGGGGACCTGAGAAGGCACAGAAAGAAAATGAAGCTGTGCCAATGTTCAATTCAGTAAGAAGGTTTACTTTGGATACAATGTTAACGTTGGTTATATATATCGAAGCTGATATATATCGAAAGCCCAGCATATATATCGAAAGGTAAAATTTTTTAATGCCCTTCTAGGATAATCAAAAATTGAAATGATATATTCAAGATTCAAATCAGAATTAAGAACCCTTTTGAGGAAAATCAACATCTGAGTGTCAACATATTTGTGTTTGTATGTGTGTATGTAATAATAAAAGTAATCCTGTATAGTGTGATTCAATGAGGATTGTTACTTTTACCTATATGTGGCATTGCTCTGCAATACGCAATACAATATCACAATCACAATGCCAGCCCAATTTAAATTCGAGAATTGATTTCCCATCTAAATGTAGATACCTAAAGATCTATTGAATCAATAATTTATTTTATATGATCGCACTACATTCAAATACTAAATATATATGTAATACACATAAATGTACATGTAAAATATACATAAATGTAAAAACACATGCAGCTAAAGCGTGCCGAAGACACTTGTAATTGGGAAAACAGGCATAGTATCATGCACCCATTATCCTATCTAATTGTAATAATGACACTTGTAATTGGGAAAACAGGCATAGTATCATGCACCCATTATCCTATCTAATAAATAAATAAAAATATTAGAAAACAAATTCTAACAAAATATATGTATTAGAGATTTGAATGCATAGTAAGATATTAAAAAGAATTTAATACACCAACCATCATTTCCATTAAAGAATGCTTCCAGTTGGTTGATGATGGGCACCGTGATGACGTGGATCCCGGTCTCGTGGGAGCAGAAATATCTGTTTTTGACTCCTTCATCCTGAAATATAATTTAAAACATTTCAGAAGCCATTCAATAAAGTACATGTCAACTTCCACTACAAAAAATCTAAATAATAAAATAAAAACAAATATGTAGTGAGAAATATTTTTTTCAGAAAAATTTCAAATTTGATTAAGAACATGCTAATGATGCACGATCATTGCAGGCCGGTTTGAACCCAAAAAACAGTTTAGTTAGCGGGAAATATTTTTTTATGTGAACGCACAATCGTATCGATCCGGATCGAAAGGGATATATAAATATTGCATTTTTTTAAGACCACTTGTGAGTTTATGACTACACAACTAGTTTCGACAACAACAATTGTTGTCATCAACGGGTGATTATATAAACTAAAGCATAAGAGTAAAATTTATGCTTAGTTTTTTATATTGATTCGCCATGTTTGCCGTACTGGCCACAGTTATATTATTTATTAAATCGGCGTTAACTTTGTGGAATGACATATTATATATAAATATAGCACTTGTCTAAGGCCACTTGTGAGTTTTTTATGCATTTTGTGCATTTTTTATAATTATGTATTACCAAAACAATCTACTACAACGGAAGATAAAAGTTTGCACAAAAAGAAAATAACACAATTGACTGAAAATTAATCAGGAGCTCTGGGTTAGAGCACTGGTAAGATAGTTAAATCAGGATTCAAAGGGTTAAGCTTATGATAGTCCTATACTATACCTTTTCAAAAAAACATTTTTGAGTTGAGAATGTCATATTTTCGTACATTGTACATTATGGTTTTACAATGAAAAGTGATACATGTGCATTTGATACATTACTCCTTAAATTGAATGCAATAATATCCTTTTATAAATGTGATTGTTTTGTTATAATAAATGTGGAAACAATAAAGATACTTTGTCATGTTGATATGATATGAAAAAACTTGCACTCGGCGAGTGATATTTGTGTTTCTGATGGCACGCAACCTTAAACTGAAAAAAAAACTGAAACTGTTTACCTCCCATTATAATTGGGTTCATTTTAATCCAATTTGGTATATACCGATTTTTTCAGAAACAGAATTGTGTCGTAAACCGAGGCCTGCCTGTAATTTTATGGAACAGATTTCCTGGCAACTCTAAACAATAACATCTTGTGAAATATATAATACGTATTATACATGTAATGAAGATTATTGAATACTTACTGGGGTCAAGAATATAGGGCAAGAGTAGCTGAGGTCTGAGTCGCTCAAACTCAAACCCAGGTCCAACTCAATTGCCTCAATGACGTACAGGGACTGATTTTGAGGTAATGATGAAATCTGGTTGATAGAAATTATCTGTAAAATGAAAACAAATAACTTTTATTGGGATAACAAATTGACACGCATTTCATTACATTTTATATACAACAGTTTGATATCAATTTTCTCACCGTCATCAAAGTCATATTTATACGTTGCTTGCCAATCTTTGTGTCATAAAGCTCAATGGAGCGACGAAATTAGGGTATTAACTTCATTGAGTGCCGGCCATCACTAACATAAATGGCATGTATTTAAATTAGAAGACTAACAAATATTACTTGTGTGTCCAACTATCTATTGTACAATCATTGTGTATCTGGCGGAGCGGATAAATTTCAAACTCTCTCTGATGGTGTACAAAAGTCTTCAAAGAAAAGCACCACAATATTTGATCGACCTCTGTATCCCAGACAATATCACTGGAAGACGGCTCACATTGCGGTCAGCTAAATTAGAGACATTCTGCAGGCTGGTAGTACCAAGGAGACCTGGAGTCACCAAGTTTGCGGAACGTGCTTTCAGCTTTTCGGGCTCAGCTATGTGGAATCAGCTGCCTCCAGTGTTGCGATCTATGGAGAACCAGGAACTCTTCAAGAAGAGCCTAAAAAATCATTCGGGATGTCGCATCTGTGAAGCGCCCTTGAAGCGTCTCTTAAGCAAAAACGGCGCTATATAAATTAACATAAACATAAACATACACATACAAGTCTTCAAAAAGCAGAATTTGATATACCAGACCTGAATGGTTTGAATGAAATAACAATAGTAATTATTTATTGACCTTATCGTTGTCCTGTTCATCCGGCAGCAGTATACAATGATATAGGGTGCCCCCGCAAGTGGCCACGCAGACCAGGTGGCTGCCCAGCATGATGATGGAACAGGACTCCACCCCGTAGTTGTCGTCGGCCGGGGGATACATGGGCAGGGGGCCCATCAGCTGCGGAGGAGAGCTCCTGAAACACCAGAAGGAATAAAATACTCAATTCTGCTAATAAGATTAATAATTTTTTTAAATCTTAAAAGACTGTGCTAAAGAATATCTTCGGGAACTGTAGTGTAACACAGTGTCACCGGATTAAAAATTGACATAGTTTTTAATATGTGATAAAAAAAAAATATTTTCAATACAGAGAATACTTTTTAAAGGTCCCTTTATATAATTATGTAAAGTAAACATATATATTTTTTATTTATATTTATATATTTAAACATTTATTTTTATTTATGTATTTATACAAAACATTATTTTAGTAAATTATCATAAAATCATGGCATATCGAATTTGCGTGCGCTCACACCGACGTATCCTTACCAACTAAATTCAACGACGCGGTCGACCGCAGACCGTCTTTGTCTAACACGTGTTACGCGACTCCACCATGCTCTTTTGGTATTGTTTTCTCTTTCGCCGAAACCCAAGAAACCGCGTCTCTGTCCTACATAAAATGTGTGGAATTGTCATGTTCTTTCTTACTCAATTTAACTGCGATATGCAATATTCTGATCTCTTTTACACACTGGCCGAAAATACAAGAGAAATTAATAAACATTTTTCAATTACAAAATCTGTACATTGGTAATTTAATTTAGTCATTTTGGATTTTGGCATTTTAGTTTTGAAAAATAAGGTAGATATTTAATATTTTCTATGACATGTAGACCTATGTTACACCACCGATACACAGGAGTTAATAGCAAACATTCTATGTTTCTTTGACTTCTTCTAATGCTTGTCTGGTTATCGAAAGTATGCGGTTATGTTGGTGATCATTGGTGACTGAGGATTGCAGAAGTAAATAATACAAGCAGAACTCTAACCTGTCGCTATCGATGCTGACGTCTATCATGCAGACATCTCCATTACCCCTCAGCACGAGGGCCGGCCACAGAACGGCGGGGCCCGACCTGGGGGCGCGGGGAGCGCGAGGCGGGGAGAGGGTGAAGCCCACGGAGGCCTCCCCCAGAGCGGGGCCCAGGCGCAGCGCGTGGGCGGGGGCAGAGCGCCGGCCCAAGGATATCACCCTCATGCAGCGGGCGGTGGATGCGGACAGATCGTATAATCTGAAACATGATAAACAAAAGTTTAATAATCTTATTTATTTATTTTATAATGACGTATACCTGTCTATACATGTAAATTTATGCCTGACGAGACACAAGGATCTAAGTTTACTATAAAAGACTTATTATTGAATAGGCTTACCAATATATCGTGATAATTTTGGTAAGCCTATCCAAACGGAGAAATCTTTGTTAGGGTTTAAAAATACAAAATATATATGGAAAATCGTGCCCTAGGAATCAACTGATATTTCACTGTTCAATGGTCACTGTTCCGTACAGACCCGTGCCTCACCCCCTCCAGTCCTGCAATCATAGTCTCTCCCGCGTCTTTCATAAACTACAAGCTCCTGTGAGTTTATGAAAGACGCGCGTTTAAGAAAGAAGCTGCTCCGGCGTCTGAGCCACACGACCACAATCATATACAGATATTTTTGCAAAGTCAGAATAAACATTACCTGAAGGTGTTGTCGGAAGCCAGGATGAGCAGGTGCGAGTCGGTGTTGGAGCCGGGGTGCCAGGCCACCTGGTAGATCTCGCACTGGGTCATGAAGAGGCGCTCGTCCAGCACCTGCGATCTGTCGGCAAAAAGAAAAAACAATCACATACAGAGAAGGAATCAATTTCTTTTTAGATGTAATTTACTGTGTTATGAACGAAGCGGACATTTTGTGGGAGGACTGGAATGGAGCACTTGGAAGGGGACCACTTAACGGGTTACACCTCCTTGACATTTAAAAAAAACGTTTTTTTTTGCTTTATCTTATACCTTGAAGTTCTTTGAATAATTTGAGTCATCACTCATTAAGTGATTACTCGTACGTGAATTTTTGAACTTTTAAATTTTTATTTATTTTATAATGGCGTTTTTCTTCTACATCAGCAAGCTAACTTGTGAGAAGGAGAGGAGTATTATTATATTTAAAATATATTTAATAATAAGTAGTACACACTATGTACCTACATATAAGAAAATAAAAAGATATCTAATACCCGATGTTCATAATGCAATTATGTGAGACAGTAAAAATAAAGTAATGTAGCGGTACCTGTTCAACCCTGTGCCATGTACCTATCGCCCGACCCAGAGTTTTGTTTATATTAACATAAAAAAATCTCCGCGATATAAACAAAAGGGTCGAGCTAGGTACTTGGCGACACCACGCGAGTCGGGCTTTTGCCGTAAGATCGGGCAGACTTCCGCGCGTCATCTATTTCTTTGTTCGTCATTACATAAAATATTACTTGTACACTTTAACTTGCTTCCGGGGCCTATCTCCGGGAAGAAATAAACAGTAACTGCATATCGCTCTTTCATTCCATCGACCTACTAATATTCCCAACAGTAATAATAAGCATAAAGCATAATATATAACAGTGCGCAATTATTACTAAAAAAATTAATATAGTAAAGAGAAGATTAATGGAAAATTTTAAGCAAAGATATATAACAGTATGCAGTAAAAATAATATTAAAATCAAAACTATCTATCTATATAATAAAATATAATATATACACAATTAACTAGATTACATATATAATAAAATAAAAATTAATTAACTATTTGCAACAACCATTTACCATTTTACACCTCTGCAAAATTCATTATTCTTTAAAAATTTTCACTAAACTCCTGGGGTGCCGGGACACCCCATTTTGGCCCCGATTTATTTTCGATCTTCCGGTACCCGAAGGTTAACTTTCCTTTTTATTTGCTTTTTTGGAAACAAAATTCTTTTTTTTTAAACATCATTCGAAAGTATAGAGTTAATTGGGTAGTTTAAGAGAGTAAAACGAAAATGGATTTTTCGCAGACACGACAGTATGCGTCGATATGTCCGGGATAGAGTTCTTAAAGATATTCCCTCCCTCTTCCCACCCTTCCCATTTTATGCATTATCATATTTAAATCTTTGAAATATTTATTATTTATCACATTCTTTATCACTGTTTTTTTACTTAGATTTTTTTTACCAGCTTCGAGGAAACTTCACTAAACGAATATTTTTTTGATATTCTATAAATTTTTTATTACATTGTACTATGTTTCCCAAAATAAAATAAAATAAAATAGAGATGCGCCATGTCATGTGTCGCCTTGTACACAAATCAACCGTCACAACTTGATTTCTACTCTTTCAGGGAAAGCAATGCGGTGTAGTTAATATACAATAATAAAATAAAAATTGGGTGCGTGTACTCATGTACGCGCGTTAGAAGTCATACGTTAGACAAAATTACACATTAATGACGCTCAAAGTATTGAGTAAAAATCTACAGTGATCATTTTCGATTATTTTTATGAGTTTCGTGAAAAGAATTAATACTCATACATACAGAAATGTAACCACAAATATTTAAAATAATTGGGGTACACAAAAATCTTCTTAAAAAACGACCGAAACATTCGTGAACTCGCATGTAAACAGAATCTGACAAGAATTCCATATGGCGTTGTTAGTTATGGTATCGCGTTTCCGCTACATATTCCGTTGCATGCTGCATGCGCATCTTCCGTTTTTTTTTAAAGATTTTTTTAATCCTAAATGCACCAAGAGAAGTATAATTTCAAAAAAGATCGAAACATTCGCGAACTCGCAAGTAAACAGAGTCTGACAGCTGACAAGATCTCAATACTGCGTCGTTAGTTCTGGTATCGCATTTCCGCCACATGCTGCGTGCGCAACTTCCGTTACAATAAAATTCTTATAATAAAAATTGTCAAATTTAAATAATTCATTGCTTTACGAGGCACACTCGTCCGTCCAGTCTCCGGCGCGCGCGAGGCGGCCGAGTGCGCGAGCGCCTTTACGCCGCCCGGAATACTTTACGTGTAGCGGACCTGCCTCAACATTTGTGTATTTAGACGGCTCCGTGCAAAATGTATTAAGCGATGGCCGGCTGAGCAAATTCCCCATAATGGCGCCTTCGGGATATGTCTAGCGGCGGAATAAGTGCAAAAAAATGGAGAGGTTACAAAAATCGCGCGGGCCCGTCGGCCACTTTGACAAAGCGCCAATGCCCTGAAAGTGAACAATGAAGTTTACACAAATTGATAAGAGGGGCCTCTCGAAACTATGGTAAGTAAAAATATAAAGAACAAATAAGATTAATCAATTAGCACGATATACAAAAAATCTATCTACTGAAAGACTACTTGGTTATCAACCTCGCTTTTCTGGAGAATCGTGATGCTAATTCATCACAGAAACCGTCGTTTTTTAAATATTTATATTTATTTACCTTGAACCCAAACACACACGTACACACATAAGGAAATGAGCCATTAATCCCACTAGGATGAACCTGTGCCGAGATGGTACTTAATATGTAATTAAAAGAAGAAAACTCTTTGTAAAAGTATGGATAAAATACGTTCGCATATGCGAAATGATACAGTTTTATAAGAACATAAATAAACTGATACCTGTATTCTACAGTGCAGTACTTGCGCACTTTTAGTTGACAATATTATCAATAATTTATTCATTTGTGTCAGTAAAAATAAAATTAAGGTGTCCACACTGACTGCGATTATTAAAAAATATAACTCGAGGTGGAGGTTGTACAAATTTTTATTTTAAAAAAGATGCATGCACACGATACCTGTCACATCAATATTATTACTATTTTCTCATTACGTTAAATGCCTTTGCTATGATAAATACAACTAATTTGCTGGTTTTGATTTTGATTGTGTTATCTGGTACCAAATTTCCATTGTGTACAGCTAATTTTGCTTCGGTTGACACGTTCTTGTAAGAAATTATTGCATTCAAAGCATCGTTCATCTTATTCCCTGCAGTTGTCCTCCTTTCAATAGCTTTCTCAGCCTATTCTCTTCTATCGAACATATTCCTGAAATATACATACTCGTCTACTTGTTCTAAATATTCATTACCTACTAGTTCGAGTGCCCAAATGTCTCATTTAGGCCTTTAGTTAATCATTCATTAAGCATGAAAATGAAAACCGGAGTAGACCTCTTTCCATTTAAGAAAGACAATCGAATTAGAATGTGTAAACTGTGTGTATGAGGTACATTGTTGGTATTTATAAACAAACACCAACGCAACGGAAAAATGTGCGTCGTACGCACGGTTTACACATTCTAATTCGATAGTCTTTCTTAAATGAAATTTACGGTACAATAGGTTTTCAGCAATAGGCATGATGATAGTATTAAAGAATAAGTGGTTTTAGAGAAGAAAATATTTTGAAAGGATTCTAAAAAATGATCCAGTTTTAACATACACATTGAGATTAATAAGATTTTCAATAAAATAAAAGTATAAAATTGTGCAATCCGCCATTTTAACTGAAACACCGGTCAGAGCGAATGACGTCACGCCTCAGTACCCATCACCGTGTCTTTGAACCGTTGCCATAGACACAATGCAATGTTTACTGATGCTTGACGTCACGTAGACGAAATGACAGCTGCGGGGATTTTTGCGCGAAATTGAAAATATGTAGATGAAAATGCAATTATTTGCTTAAAAAACTTAGTTTATTACTGAAATAATGTTATTTTCGGTAATAGGAGACATGTAACTACAATATAGAATGTTATTTCAAAATCTGTCAAGATAAAAAAAATGGACGTTGAACATAATACGTACATACTCGTATAAGTAGTTTATTAATCAAATATATAAATTATTATGTTGCGTATGAAAGTACACATCTAAATAGGGAGCGTCCATAAACCACGTGGCCTTACCAAAGGGGGGGGAATAAGGTTGAATGCTATGCTGGGCTACGTGAAGGGGGGGGGTCAAAGCAAAAACTACGTTAGGGCTACATGAGGGGAGGGACGGAATGGAATCTTTGGAAAAAATTATCTTTAAGTTAAATAAAAAATATTCTCAGCCGATTTTGGCGCTTCATATCATTAAAGTCCAATAAGTAAATCATTGTTAAAGTTGGACAATATTCAGTGGAAAATTTAAAATCAGGTTTCGCATATTTCTTTCTGTGTACAGGGGTTGGGAACGAGTGTGCGGCCGCATACCCGTACACCTTAGAGGTAACATTGATCCCGGGTTCGAATCAATGTGGCAGATTTATTTTTGCGAATGAAGGTTGTCCTAAGCATTCATTCAGTGAATATTTACGTTATATTATGTAGTGTTGCAATTTTCCCAACAAAAAATCAAAAATTTTAGAAATAAAAAACATGGCCGACGCGCCATCCCGCCGTCGGCGCCGGGCTCGGAATAAAAAGTTCTCATAATTATTATGACGTCTGGGATCGGGCAGCGGGGCGGGGAGGGGGAAATTAAAAATGGAACGTATGAGGAAAAATGCGGGGAAAAATCATCAGTGGAGAATTAATGCCATCCGAAACGTACACACACACACACACCGAGACGCGCAGAGAAACTAATATATGTAGACTTACTAAATTATTAGCCCAAAGGTTTATAATTAACATTGCATAATAATTCATACATTTTCTTCATATCACAGGCTAAGTTAAAAAGCGAAATAATAATATAATAATTAGGAGCACTTGGTTGATGTGCGTTCGAATGTGTATTTTTTTTGCACTATTTCATTTTTCAGCCATTTTTGCACTATTTCATCTCTTCAATTTATTTGGGACTATTTTAATCTCAGAATATAAAGAACGCGTAGTACATTTTGTCGCGGGATCCCCGTTGCGTAGTAGTTTTAAACAATTAAATTTTTATTAAAGACACAGTCACTAGACACAAATAAGAGCTGGATTTTTATAAAATAAAATCAAAAGTACTTTGTTTTCACCACTTTAATAGGTACACGGCCGTATTCTGAAATAAGCAATATGGTATTTCTGTATTTTGACAGTTATTGTGTAACATTGAATTTGACGTTTTAAGTCTGACAGGTTCGAAATTAATGAATTCAGTCAATTATCAAGCTCATTATTCACAATTGTGAATAACTTAACACTTGTTTACGTTTTAGAGCTTCCTGATAGATTGAATTCATTAATTTTAAACCTGTCAAATACAAAACGTCAAAATTGACGGCATTACAATGTTATGCAATGACTGTCGAGATACAAAAATAGTAACATGTTTCGAAAACGATGTTGATATTTTATCTAGAAAAGTGGTGAAAACACAGTAATTTAGATTTTATTTAATTAAATTAATATGTTGCTACAGAGTGATACCTAACCTTCTTTTAGAAGAACAAATGTTCTTCAAAAAATTGTCCGGATCACTACTTTGCTGTTCGCACTAATTTAGGTCGCTAGCAAAAGTCATAGGCAATAGACAGAGTGAGGCATAGACAACGAAGTGCAAAGCATTGCCAGGGATGAATGGAACATTCTAGCGAACCCTAAATCGGTATTCTTCTTCTTCTCCAGAGGACCAGCCCCTTCTGTGAGGTGACCCAGTTGTCCATCCATCTTTTAAGGGAGGTCTTCCGCGAGGGCGGGTTCTGATATAAGGGAGTCTATCCATTCTCTGGAGGTGACCACACCAGTCCCTCCTTCGCTGTCTACTCCATCGTACAATGTCCTCAGCCTCACATATCTAATCGTTCGAAGAATATTTTTTCTTCTGAAAGAAGGTTTGAACTTTGTGATGACATTATTATTAAAATAAAACACAAATCACTTTATTTTCACCACATTATTAGATATACAATCTACATGTTTCGAGAACAATGTTTTCTTCTTCAGGATTGTTTGTGTACTAAAATTGAAATAGATAAACTATGCAAGTGTGTTACGGGGAAGGAGACGGTGAGGGGTGAGGGGGGGGGGGGGGAGGGAGGGGTCGGAGGTGTTAATTAGCGAATGTCGTCAGAAAGGTGGAAATAATATTTGAATTAATATTGACACTTTTCCTAATTTCAACTATTTCCAGATTTGAATGATCTAGAATTGAATGTTCAGTAGGTTAATCAGTGCGTGTTTGTCTCTGACAAGATTAACACGCATGTGATCAATATTGGTGAAAGTTTAACAATACTATGGTTGGGGTGTATAATGTTGTGAATATAATAGTGTAGTGTTGGTCCTGACGTAGACCCTAAATCTGGTAGTGGTTTTTACTAAGTTAACTAACATTCTGTTATTTCTAGATTATTTATCTGCGGGATCTTATAACTAGTATGTAAAAATTTTAAACCAGTATTAATATTAAATTAATGGTCATATTCTATTAAATTAAATTATCTTCACAATCTCTCTTATTCTGGTGTTCCTCATGGGATCCCTCAGGGCCTTGCCTGCTAACACCAGCAGTGTCTTCATCTCGGAAGTCCACAATTTTTGTTTAGTCCTGATTGTATCTGTCCTTGCTTCAACGCCATATGTCATTATTGGTCTTCATGATTATTGATGCTTTATAGATTCTCATCTTTCACTTGATGGCCATATCCTTATTTTTCCAAATAGGGTAATTTCACATTTTACAGATATCTATGAAAATATATGAAATAGATTCAGAAAAACAAATTATGTTTTGTAATTCAGTATGGATGGTGTGGAATAATGTTTCAGTCATAATTTTTATAATAAAAACTTAAAATTACGAATCCTTAAAACGCGATGTGATTGGTCGTGATGTTGTTTGCCTAGAATTATAGACAAACTTACTTGATCTATGGTGTTTGTCACTGTAATTTGTTTCGTTATTATAGTAACCGTTGGTCTCGCTTTGTCTTTACTGGTGTTTGCATGTTTTTTATGGACTTTGCCGTGTATGCGACCTATTATAATAAAATAACCATCTAAGAACACATTTAAAACAATGGGGGGCGGATTTTCACAAGGAAAATCCGATAACTTACCGAAAAATGACGCTCCAACGTTGGAATACTTTTTCAGTTTTCTGGAATGAATTTCTACATTTGGGTGCCATATAATATCTACAAAACTTTTTCCCTGACATTATGAACACACTATACAAAAAATCCGGCTTGTGTTGTAAAAAAACGAATGACCGTCTAAATACTAGAATTTTCTGTTACGTGTTACACGTCAGATGACGTAAAAAGACATGCCAAACGTCACTTGCGAAAATAAGCGTTTTGGCGGGAGTTTAAAATTGTGATTTTGAAAATCGTTTTTATGTTAGTATACATTTAGAAAGAATCTTTTTCATAAACGTATTTTCTAAACCAAAGTTAAGATTTTTCTATTAAAAAAAAGTGAAGTTATCCTATTATGGATTAGTAATTAAATAAGTGATCCAGCTAAATTGTGTCTATTGACATTATTTACTGATAAAGTTTAATTGTTATATAAGTGTTTCATTCGGATTGAAGAAATATTTGTGTTATAAATACATTATTTTCCGATACGAATATTCCATTACCTTTTTTTAAAATTGCTCTTATATAATATTTCAACTCTCACATTTTTAATAAAAATTCGCGCACTTTTAATCCTCATCTTTAAATACCGAGAGTAAAATATTCACAAATAAAAAAATAAAAACAACACATATAAAAATGCGCCGAGCATTCCCGCCCTTCCCCATCGGCGGGGAGATTGGGTGTCGTCAGCACATGTAAAGTATAAAAAAACCATGCGCGATGCATACGAATTCCGTCTTAATGACGGTCCGAGTGGGTCCTCGACCGCCCGCTCTCCCCGGGAAACCGGGGGAGGTGGGTGGACGGGGACACGTGCGATGGTAATCACGGATTTATCTCGAAGGGTTAAGCAGAGATGAAGTAGCGCCTCAAATGATTGATCAATGCCGTAAAAAATGTTAAGGTTTTGTGAAAATGGATGATAAATATAGACAATAATGATGATATATATTTTCATATGGTAAATGAGTTATTTTATTTTATATATTTTTAGGAAAAGTAGTTAACATAAATAAGATAAAAAATACTTCTTCTACACTCCCATATTCCCTTCCACCTCCCTTAGAATGATTAAACTGTTAAAGTTTTCATTTTTCTTTCTCATTTTAATCAACTGCTACATTGTTACTCCCTTTATTTCATCCCTACCCTGCTTCTACTTTTTAACATTGTTTTAAAACATGTTTACGCGAGCAATTCATCCCGGAACTTTTCTATCGCTTTGTTTCTATTTTTACTCCCTTTATATTAACT
>JADDOH010012069.1:0-24100 GCA_016648135.1 Agrypnia vestita
ATCCTTTGTTACCAAATTAATATAAATACTCTTTATTTCGAAGGGATTTTTATGGTGTTAATACAATTTACAATTTAATGAATTCATTGACCCGAAGATCTGAACGGGGTAAAGGGTAAAGATTCATGTTAAATACAAATACATCAACCTAGGGACTAATGTAAACTATACTAAATTGTTAACCTAAAAAAATAAGGATTTGTATCGATATAATCTTAAAATAATTTTAAATTAATGTTAAATACCCAAATAAATGCTAAATATGGAAAAATTAATGGGGATATAGCACGTCCCCTCATAAGATGAAAAATAAGCTGGTTGGATTATCTAATCTTTCAACAGAATTTATCCTAGTAGTAATAGGTACACTTATTTTTTTTAGTTAAAACCTTAGTAATATAAAACAGCATTCTAAGGTTCATCATTAATACATTTCAAAGTTGAAATTACACACAATGCTCCCAAAACCTCTTTTCATAATTCACTTAAATATTTCAATTCAATGTTCGATTTCAATTATTTCACAGAAAATTGATTTTGTTGGGGTAAGCTCCATTTGCACCGAACGGGGTTGTCGTCTTAAGCAACATTTTCTAGACTCCTTGATGAGGCGTTTTTTCTTTATTTGGATGATGTCATCTTAATCCTAGGTAGTTCCGTGGTATTGTCTATATTAATTTGTATATAATATAATAATTTATATATAATATATTAATTTGGGCTACTTATTAGGATTTTACGCTGCACCGTAAGTCTTACCTTACCTACAATTTTCCGCATTCCGCTCCAACGTTCGCATTATTTCGCTCGCTGAGGATGGAGGAATTTCAGTTGAGGAATCGAGGTTTGTTAAGATTGCTCTTTATATATGGGATAGGGATACAGCTATTAACATACATAAGATTTTGATAACTTCTATTGAAAATATTATTAACTTATTTATTGTTTTAACTTACATATATGTAAGTCATGTATAAAAATATTATTGATTTGTTTATTTATTTCTTAAACTTACATATTAGAGTCCGTTCTTTCGGAGGAATTTATTATTTTTCCTGTTGATTTCTAATTGCAAAAAATATTATTTTTATATTAATTTTTTCTTCATTTTAAGTATTTTTTAAACAGTTTGTCATACTGTGAATATTTCAATTCATTATCTGGTGGTTTCTTCAGTCTAGAGGCTTTTATTATTTTGTTTGCTGCTTTTTCTCGAAAGCGATCACATATACGTACGTACCTAATATTTCGTTCGTATAGTCAACTAGGCATTTTCATCGCAAAAAGCATCGAGAATAGGTGTCGATTAATAATGTGTTCAAATTTCAAATACTCGATTTACTGGCACGAAATCTGTTTTTTTTTTTAATTTTTTACACCTCAACAGGCCAAGAAGCCCAATTATAGAAGCGAAACACATCACAAAACACAGGCTTGAGTAAATTACATAGATTAATTGTGACCTCACCGGGAATCGAACCCGGAACCCTCAGTGTGAGAAGCCAGTGTCATACCCACTGGGCTACGAGGGCCGCCAATCTGTTGTACTCGTATTATACGTAGTACCTAATATTATAATACACCGTCTTTCACTGACCTTTCGGTATTATTTTTAAAACTTATTTTTAATTTTTTTTTGTTCAGGTAAGTTTACTTGCTGCTTCTGCTTCTAGTATTTATACTGGTGTAGTATTTGACGATGGTAAATTGGATTTTATTTTATTTTTATACATATTTAGATTTATTTTTGGATTTTATCTATGGCTTTAGTTTGTTTATATTGTTTGGGGATGGCTTTTTAGAGTGGAAAATCTCTTTATTCTCGGAACATAATTTTACAATTTCTCGCTTCTCTCTGTTGTCGAGATGGTTGAATACAGGATCCTCCGGATTTGTTCCTTGAATGTAGTATTCTGTCACATCGATTTTTTATGTTTTAATATGTATGTTGTTTAGATAAAGGCTCGGGCAGCGTTAGTTTTTCTCCTTCTTCTAGGGTGGCAAGGATTTTTAAATTTTCGTCGGTTTCTTCTGCATAAAGCATTTCAAATCCATTTAAAAAATTTACTTCTTCAATAAAATTTCCGTCTCCTTTTTCCATTGCACGGCTATAAACAATTTCTTCCGCTGTTGCCTCGTTGGTATTTAATTCATCGTTGATTCAGTATGGAAGCATGTTTTTATTACTCACGGGCTCGTAGTTTTCGATCGTTCTCAAATGCACGTGGTCTTCTTCGCATTAGTCTTCGAGTTTCTTCTGGGAACGATGGAATAAGTCTGCTGCAGTCCAGCTACTGCCAGATTCATGGCCTTTTCTAAAGTTGGAGATTCTCTAAATTTTACAGCCTTACTTATCTGTTTTCTTAGACTTCTTAAAAAGGTTTGTAGTGCCATCTTCTCGTAAAATTTTATTTCATTTTTTTTTTCATATGCGGATGCCGATTTCGTGTGCAAAAAGATCACTCCTAGCATCCTGAATATTTTTTCCAAATTGATAGAAAGATTCTCCTCTACTGGGTTTAATGTTTTTTAGTTAGTTAGTTTCGAATAAGGTTCATTTCGATCACAAAATTTTTTAGCAGTACTGTTTTTACACCCGCCCAGTTTTTAGTATCCTTTTATAGTATGGTATATATTTTGCAGTAACCGCAAGGCTCTTCCTTATATGATTCTCGTGTTCGACGTTATCTGCGTACAATTTATGTAAATATTCGCAAGAACTAAAAAAGGTTAACATCTTTTTAGATTGTCCATTGAACATTGAACATTGACAGATCGCTCTTATTAATTCATATTTAATTACCTTCAATAATTTTTTAAGTACATATTTATATGATCGCCAAATATTTAAACAATTTTATCTTTGCTACCTTCAATTTCATTGATCTAAATGGATTTGTATCGATATAATCTATTTAAAATAAATGATAAATATTCAAATAAATGCTAAATATGGAAATGGTAGCGAGGATATAACAAGCACGCATTTGCCTATGACCCATTTCAATGTTTTTTGACATATTTCGAGAAGAAAAGATAAATTTGTTGTGATTTACTCATACGCAGTAAAGGCCTTCAGAGCGGGTTTTGTAAATCAATGACTCATTTGTGAAAATATCTGCCTGATGTTATCCCCTAATGGAAAAATTATTTCTTGCTCTTTCGAGGGAAGTTGAACACCAGATTGTAGCTATTGTAAGTTGGACAGATTATTCTCTCCGATAATATATAATAAAATGATTGTACTAATTTATACCTACTCTTATTTTCTTCTTTAAAATGTCCACCCGCATACGTACCTACGATTACTATAAACAAGTCGGTATCGATCATCTCTCTCCTCTGGCCTCCTTCCTCAGGTCTCCGCAATCCCTTAATTCCCCTCAACCACCCCCCTCCCTGTCCTGTCATCCCCTTTTCTCGTATACTCATGATTTCTCTCTTGCAGATGTATGCAACTTTACAGAAAGATTTCTTCGCGTAATAAATATGATTTGGATGTACAAACACAATTCTTTAATATTTATTTTAATTCTTATTTTAGCGATTGTAGAAAACCAGTTTACTTATGTAGAAATGCGTAAGGGATATAAAAATACGCACAGTAGAGAAGTGGGACGAGAGCGCTCAGCACTGCCACGACGAAGTTCAGCAGGAGCAGACTTCCGATTATCCGGAATTTGATTAACCGGGATGTGGAAAAGTAATCTTTCAATATATTTTTTTAACGTTTATTATTTAGTTTATTTTAGTGCATTATGAGGGTTTAATGACGGGTAAAAAATGCTCTTAGCGCTTCTTCTAGATGGCACACGTGCTTTAAAAAGGAGCATGGCATCCAATAGACAGCTATTAAAGACAAAAAATTAAGCTGTGATAAACTAGTCGCACGAGAATTTATCAAGATTCAAGCTTTTATAGAAACCGTAAATCTTCATCCAAGGAACGTGATGTTCATGACCAGATGAGCCTGTAATATACCGGCGACAATCAGGAGTAGTTGAATATGTGCCTTCAGCTCACCGTAATAAATCAACCGATATATACCTTAATGACAGACTCAGCTAAGCTACATAATAAGTAGTGTTATTAATAAGATATGTGCAAAATTAAGAAAAAAATAGTTTATGAAATATCGTCTCCAAAAATCTGAAAAGGGAATTTATTTTATTTTTATTTTTTATTCGAATTGAAGCTTACAATCCATGAAGGTGTTTTAAAAAGAAAAAGATTAAAGCGTTTGAATAATATCTGCTCCATAATTTTAATAGTCGCTTACAATAATATGTATCTATAAAATTACTTACTTAAAGGTGATATATTTAGTGTGTATTAAGTCTATGCTAGGGGTTTAGTGTGTATAAGTTTCAAGCCTTTCAAATCATTATTTTAAGTCTTTGCTTAAGAATATACTTTGTGTCTGCGAATAAGTCTATGCTATGGGAAAATTTTTATTCAATTAAAAATCAATTTTCTTGGAATTTAAGAAAGAATAATGCTGACTCAAATTATTCATAGATCGTAAAACTAGAAGATAGTAAAAAAAAACGATTTATTACAAATCTGTAGGTGGTCTAACCCTTTGGGCTAGCTGTCACGTTATTGGTAAGGTTTTCCATAACTTTCATAACAGTATAATTTTCCGAACTCTCCAATGAAGCCCCCTGAATTTCAACCCCCGCGCGGATTCCTCCCCCGCCCGCCCCCGAGCGTCCCTGCTCCCCCCTCGCCGCTCCCCCCCGGGCCCCACATTTTCACTCGCGAATAAGTGTTTCGAATTCCGCGGGGAATGGCGGCCGCGGGGTGCGGGGAGGGGAGGGGGCTGATTGGGTCGGCTTTCCCAATGTTTGTTGGGGGAGAGGGAGGGGTCACGCGAAACTTATTAAATTTCTGTTCACTCCCAATATTTATCCACGCAATAAGGACTTTATACGTGCGTGTTGTGTGCTGTGAACTATATACACGTTGTATGTAGTGACGCAAAAATGTTATTTTTGTTCAAATTAATTCGTTCTTCGTTCAATATATGAGTGGCTAAGCCATCCCACAATAATTTCATAACCGAGTTAGGTGTATTATAAAAATAAAAATAAACATTTTTATTCCAGGCTATAAATGCCAATATTAGAAATGGATATATTAGAACGCTGCCATCTGACGTCATGCTTTACAATCGCACAAAATTGCACAAAGAGAATACAGGTTTTCAAGTGATTTATATGATAGATCATCGGGTACATTGCAAAAATAATAATAAATATCCATACATTTTCGACTATAAGTATAGAGATCGTAAAAAATTTATTTTGAATAACTACATTTCATTATCTATAAAATATTGTTAACCTGAAAAAGCTCTCGACACTCTGTAGAGAACGTTACGAATGATGGACAATGAGTATGAATCGTTGTCCATCATTCCATTGCCATCACTTAACACTTTAATCCTACTCGGAAAACAGCTCATAAGCCACGGCGTTCCGAAGTTGACTGAGCGCGCCAATTCGTTATGCCCACGTAAAACTTTTGTATAGGGGCAGGAGGGCGAGAGCGTATACTTTTTGGGACATGAGCGATTCATTTGTCATATTTTCGTGATGATAACATTTTTTAATGTGAACACTATAACTATAACACTATAACACTTATTTGCATTAAAAGCATCACTCTTATACTATTAAATATTATGTCTGTTGATATGCAGTTTAAATGCGCTTCTATTATTTTTATTTTACTATATTATTACTAACGGTCTATACCCAACGTTGCCCGGGTAACAGAAAATAGTAAGATTTCTGTGTCAAGAAAAACATGAAAAAAGAATTAACATGAAATACTTGTAGCATTAAGGTATAGTGACAGCCCTTATAAAAGCATAAAAATTCATCTATATTATAATTATCCTAAAAACGTTGCAACCGTTGCTTCCATCGTAACCGTCGTCGTCGTAGGATTTTTACTGTTGCCTGTTAAAAAAAATTAACATAAAAAGATTAAAGAATATCGGAATACGAATTAATTTTACTAAACTATCGGAAATTAATCGTTGTTTTTTAAACAATTTCGTGGAATATTATAAAAATTCGTGTTTTTATTGTCATAGAGAACAGCCAACTGTGACGCGGAAATATATTTTTTTGGTGCTAGCAATACCGCTATTTGACGTTTGACGCATGTTTGACGTAAGTATGTTTTGTTTCGTATTTCTCTTTTGTTTTTATTTTTTGCATTAAACTTACATTTACATTTATGAACAATGATTAAGATGATTTGTTTTTTAAAAAACAGCGAAGTGAGCTTAATGTCATTTTTTTCTCCGTATTTATACTTTGCAAAGTAAATGGCTATCTTGCTTTACTTGAATATAATTAACACAAATAATCATTTTCAGTATTCACAATTGAAGTGTAAGTGTGATCACAATAAAGTGAAATGGCCTACAAATTGATATACTTTTAAAATACACATATGTTTTGTCTGTCACTGACAGCTACCATAGACATTACTTTTATCTCCGGAATGTTCATGTCATTATCGACTTCTGTTATAATCGCTGCGCGGCCATCGCTAGCCGCGAAGCGCCAATCATTGGTCGCGTAGCGGCCAAATTGCTTTATTTCCGTATTTAGATTCCTTAATTTCCGTATTGAAAAATGGAAACTCATTGGCTGCTTAGCGGCCAAAATGGCCATGCGCAGGGCTTAGCAGAAAGCAATCGGCGAAGCATTGCTTGCCTGGTAGTTGAATATTAATACCGCTCTAACAATGTCCATTCGGGCGACAACAAACTTGACTTTTCGATACACAATAGTTAACTACGCAACAGAAGGTTAATGAATTCATTAATGTTTAATTTACAATGGTGAGGGGGGAGGGGTGATTGTCGAAGGAAGAGGAATGGTATAATTGTACTATTTGGAATTAAAAGTATTTCATTTAACTTGGAGTGCATTGAATTTTTTTTTTAAATAGAGATGGGAACACGGAATACGTGTCACAACAATATTCTTACTATTTTCAAACTAAGCTAAAAGCTTGTGCTATGAAAATAGGACTTGCTAGTCTGGAGTGAGGTTCGAACCCACGACCTTTGGATCACGAGGCGAGTGTCCTAACCACAAGACCAACAAGCTACTTTATGTTTGGAAAAAGAAGTAGTTTTACGGGAGGGAAGGGAGATGGTGCCTTTATTTTCTGCAAGAAACAGAATATATCAGAGGGGTGAGAGAGTGGTAAAGGAGGGGTGGAGGGAGAGGAAATGATGACATTATTTTCCGCAGGGTCCTAAAACATAATTATGCAAAATTTGGATTGGATCAGATAGAAAATATATTGGGGGAGGGAGTGGGGTAAAAAGAGTGGCGAAATGGCGCATAAGTTTTCCGCGGGATTTTAAAGATTAAATTTGCAAAATTCAGATCAGACCTGTCAAAGGTTACAAATTTGTATGGAAAAAATATCCAGATCCTAAGAATATGAATTCAAAATTTGAGCCAGATCTGTCAAACCATGTAAATTTGTTTAGAAAACATATCGGAGGTGGGGGTAGGGTAAAGGGAGGAGGAAATATGTCCTTTGTTTTCCGCCGGGTCCTAAAGAATTTGTATGCAAAATTTGACTCAGATCTGTCAAACGAAGTAGTTTTGTTTATAATGTATATCGGTGGTGGCGCTGAGTAAAAAATGAGGGGGAGGGAGAAATGTCACGTATGCAAACTCGGTTCCTAAAGAATAAGCGTTCAGAATTTGAGTCAGATATGTCAAACGGTACAGATTTGCATAAATTAATAAATATATAATAAATATAAACTGTAGGATAAAGGGGAAGGGGGAAATGTTGACTATGCTACCCGCCGGGTCCTAAAAAATAAGAATGCAAAATTTGGTGCAGATCGGTCAAACGATGTAGATTTGAATAGAGAATAGAGAGACAAGCAGAAAGATACAAAGATATAAATACGCAAAAAATATGAATTTAATAGAATGAATATAGTAATAGGTATGGAAGTATTCTTCAGTATACAGCGAAGGCGAAAAATATTGAGAACCACTGTCTTAATTACTATTTACATTTAAACAAATACGATTATATAACTATTCTAAATTAATATTTGTACATCAATAGTAGATATTTCCTCATCTCTATATAATATAAACTCTTCAAAAATTATATTACATGTTATATTACATTATATTTCATTACATTACATACATATTACATTACATGCGCACATTGCCAAATAAATTGACGAAAATTAATAAATAAATAAAAAATGTAGTAATAGTATGAATTTTTTTGTATCGATTCTTTAATGAGTACAAATATTATCAACACTATTTTCTTGAAATTATACAAATATAAATTATGTATATAATATTTATACACATTAAATCATAAGTATCTGTAATTTAAAATAAACTGTAAAACTGTACGTCTTGATACATTATTGGTTTATTTTATTCTGGCAATGTGCGCATGTCAAACATTTTAACTATATTAATTACTCGTATTTATTGAATGATATTGTATTAATGTTTTTAAGAAAAAACCCAACAGAAACGCGAGAGGAGGAATGCATGTCGCAATTTCAAAATATGAAGACTTTGAAAAGTATAAAAAAGAATAAAATGAAAAATCCTGGCGACGAATGTCAAATATGACAGAAGACCGACGTTAAAGAAGCAATGCTGTTCGAAAGGTACTACCTACTATATGACTGAAGAGGAGACTGAAGTGACGGAAGAAACATGAGGCAACGAGTAAATGTAGAAAGAAGAAATACTATATATTTAGCCTTCGGAATTCTGATTCTGAAGGCTAAATATATATAGAATTCTGAATTGATATGTATTTTTTATTATTAACGCTGCTACAGGCCTAAAGTAATATCATTGTAGCAAAAACTTCACGAACGGCCACGAAGCGGCCACCCTCAGTGCCTGAAACCGGCTCCGCCCCGCACAGAGGACACCTGCGGCCACCACAGCTTTCCGTATGTCCTAGCAGCAAGCAATCTCTATAACCGCTTTTCTACTAATTTGTAAGATAAAGCAGCTTTAGTTGGTTATTACTTCTAAACTAATTGTTACCCGTCAAAAATGACGGAACAATGGTTCGCGTCTTTGCTAAGCCCTATTTATAGGATCTTTTTGGCGGGTCGCGGATGTACAATGGTGGCGACAACGATAGCGTCCCGCGCTAGCGTTCACGCGGCAGTTACACGAAGTTTGGACAGACCGACGGACAGACAGACGAACGGACAGACAACGAAATAATAATGTTTGATAACGTATGCACTTGTCTTTTATACTAAATTTAAACATAAAATTGTATACAGCGGAATGGAATTAGAGGCACAGCCCACTAAGGTATTTTAGTTAAAACTGCGACTGGAAAGAAATAAAAGAGATGCGAACTACATGTTTTATGGAGTCACATGATTGATTTTTTTTATATTTAATTCAGGCCAAAAAGTTGTAGCGAGACGTGACAAGCACAGAATTATGGCCAAAATTTTAAAAGACTAAATAATAAAAATGAAAACCGATCAGATTAGATTATTACTAATATCAAATTATACAGTTGATACTGGTGTAAAAAGAAATTTCTGTATAACATTTTCGTAGCTAATTATTTAACAATATTGATGTTAAAAAAATATTTTATTATTTGTTTATATCTACTTATATTCATTAATTACACCTACATATTTCGGAAAAACATCGTCAGTGTGTTTTATAAATGTCAAAATATCAAAATGAATGATGTCTTTTGTTTTTTGTTTTTCTAAATTAGTTGAAATTTTTTTAAATATTATTGTTGATGCTCTTGATTACACAAAATTATTTAAAAAATGTTTAGAATTGGACTAGTAGTTAATCGATTATTAATAATATTTTGTTTACTTTTACGTGCTTAACTAATTTCTAATGATTGTAAATTATTAAATTTCAGAACAAAATTATTTATGTGTAAAATAAAGTGCTATTTTTTATGAAAACCGTGATCATTTTCTACTGATCACGGCGCCCACACTGGGAGGGCTGTCGCGCCGTAGATAATGATGCTTATAACATGGAATAATCACGACCAATTTCTCAGAGCATGTGGAAGTAACAAGGTTACCAGCTTTGAAAATTCCATAAAATATCTCTCAAAGAAATCTACGTTCCACAAAACTATAATATGTAAACAATTGTCCTAAGAGCTTTCAGTAATACCCGAGTTCCTTATATTCTAATGCGGACTGAAGAAACTACTACAAATGTCACTACTCCACTATCAAACATTATTCTCCCTGATTCTTATGATAACAAGGATCTGATATTAGTATCACACAAAATAGACGGTGTGTATTATGTTTTACATTAGCGGTAGACATGATTATTAAGCTTTGTCACCCACCGGAGAATAGCGGGGATTATTATCAGGCAATAAAAAAAACACACTCGCTATGTACATAAACAGACGCGCCAGTCCGCTCTGACAAAGAAACCGTGGTTTTGAAACTAACCAACGTCAAATAATTTAATTAAAAATGTAAAATATAAATCTTTTTCTAAATAAAGTCAAACTTCACATTTCTAATGAAATCATTTAAAATATTATAATAAAAGTAGGAAATAGATAATACACTATATATTATTTAAAAAGAAAATATTTTCAAATAAACTATATGTAGTTGAATATAGTCGCCATTGGGAAAAGGCAAAGATTACAAGCGTTCTGAGGTGATCAAAAGATGACATTTTTCTATCCCGTTAATTGTAAAATCTATATATGTACTAATTACGCCAAAAATGCAGTCAGTGCATTTTCTCCGTATTCATGCATAAACTAACACGTAGATTTTTAGAACACTGTGTGGATCGTCATAGAACTTTCGCGAACCTTCTAGAACATTCTCTTTCCAGAACATTCAAGAAATTTATTGAATGTACAGGAACCTTCTGGACACACCGACGCATTCCGCCACTCAGTTTAGTACCTTATAGAACTTTCGGGAATTTTATAGAACCTTCTTCTTCAAGAACTTTCTAGAGCAGCTTTTTCCGGAATCTTCTAGACTCACCGACACAGTCAGCGCGCCTATTTTGAAACAATCTGAAGCATTTGCGGCCTTCCCATAACAAAGCAATGTGCTAGAAAGCATATTTTCGTCACCCACTCCCACCCACGCACAGCCACCCTCACCAAACTCGCATATTTTCGATGTGACATCAAGGGCTATCCACCACCATAACCTCCGGCGGGTGGTTGTGGCTGGTGGAGAAAACTTGGCGAGTAAGGAAACACGGGTTTTTTTTGTTTAATTTTTCATTTTTTCATCAACATCATCATCAACAAAAGATAATTATTTTTCAGAATTCCAATGGAAGACTCAACATTTCAAACCGGCGATATCATGTGAAGTGAATTTGAAATGGCCTACAAATTGATATATTTTTAAAATACATTTATCAATAATCATTCAAATAAAATGCTATATATATAGATATATATATATATATATATATATATTAATAAATAAGACGCTGTAATTTTATCGATAAAAATAAATATAAATAATAATTCGATATTTGTTTCATTTTAATGAAGGGGGTACGCATGAGGGATATACGTTTTGTCTGTCACTGACAGCTACCACAGACAGTAAAACCTGATTTTTTTCTCCGGAATGTTGATTGAATTTATTATTTTCAAATCAGCCAAACTTAAAAAGTTAAAATCGGTAGCATCACAGTGTTATACAATAACTGTCAAGATACAAAAAAATAAATATTGCTTATTTCAGAATACGGCCGATTATCGAGTTCTATTAACTTTGTAACAGTATGGAAGTTCGATTTTTCAGAAGATTAATGGATGGAGCGGATTTTTTCAAACGTAATTATTTTATATATATTCAATATATAACCATCCTGTACATTGTATATTTTGTATTTTGTTATAAGAACACATTTAAATAGGGTTCTGGTATTGTAGAACACTTTCTTTGTATTGATATTTTGTACATTTTATTTTCCGCATTGAAAAATGGAAACTTGACAGATACAATTAGCCGCGAAGCGGTTGACATAGGCATACGTAAACAATTGTTTTGATATAGGCAAAGGTAAACAACTGCATAGCGGCCACAATTGCCACCCGCAGGGCCTAGCAGAAAGCAATCGGTGATAGTCGATTGCTTACCTGCTAGTAGGCAAATAATTTCTAATTCACAAAATAAGCAAATAATTATTTCAAAATATTACTAGTGTTCGACATATTGAGTAACACTCAACCTAGAATGTTATTAACTGCCTCGTTATCATAGTTTCATTGATATCCTCCACTGGGTGAGTCTAGCGAGAAATACTTATCGCTTTTTATTATTTTACTTATCTATGCATAGGTCCAAATGGATTTTCAGCCAATCAGGGATCGGATGCTTTGTACACGTGTTCACTGAGAATTGTGATGACTTTGATATCAACTAAGTAGAGCTATCGCTTCTGTTTACAGTTTTCTAGGCTATATTCCCCAGGCTATATTCTGCAGCCGATGTTTCGCATAGCAGGGTCCATCACCGCTTATCATATGAACGGCCGTATTCTGAAATAAGCAATATTGCTTTTTCTGTGTCTTAAGCGTAAGTTTAGAGTTTATGTGTACTGAATAAAATATGCATTCACCATGGTAACGAAAATGGAGCCTTTGTTTGGTCACCTTTATATCGAATAATTATCATGGATGACTCTTAATCTTAATCTGTCGGTGTATAAGGAGCGTTTGGAACAAAACATCATATTATTTTTACTTGTTGTATCCATAAAGTTATAAAAAGGAATTTAGAATAAATAAATAATCAAATTTATTATAAATAAAGAATTTATTTCTCGGCTATCGTTATTGACGCTGTGAAGTTTTTAATATTTTTTTCAAAAATTCGTCCACACGTAAAGTTCCGCTTTCCTCACGCAGCCACCCCAGAATCCACCCCGTCGCCTGTGGTCGGGGACCTTCCAGAATTCTGTATTGTAGATGCCTGGCTTATTAAAATTTATTCTATGTAACCGGTGAGTATTTTTTTGACTTTCCCCTTTCAAACAAGTGTGTAAGTATTGACTGTGCATTCGGATTTGAAACAAAAATTTTAATTTGGAAAATATTTATAACACGCTTATTTTGCAAAGTATTAGGACTCTTCTATAATAAATATTGTGGATGTTATCGATAGACATAGTCATTATTCCTTACACAAATAGTAAAAAAGTTTACTGGAAATAAAGCTGTAATATCTGAGCCCTAGTAAAACCTGAGTAGGCGTGTAGCTTCGTTTAGTTTTCTTAGAAAGGAATTATATCCAAATAATTTGTCTGCCTTATCAGCATGATAAGGTCAAAATTACTTTTATATTTTGTTATTGTTAATTATAAGATTCAAATGTCAAATATGTTTGACATGTTTATTCATTCCTTAATTCTTATTCTAATGTGGATAACTAGTGGGCACTAACGTTTGCTTACGGAACGCGAACACTCTACGGTTAAACGAATTCCACGTATTAAATTAATCGTGAAATATCATCTTACATGCGATTTATATAGTATCGTGTGTATATAGAAATATGGTATAGAATTTCGTGTGATCATTCTAAATTTAAGTTACGCACTAAATTACGTTATCATCACTCGGCTATGGTCCATAGAGGATCCTCTTTACCTTCTCACGCAGATTTCGCCACTGTCATCTGTAGTCTCAGGAAGTCCCCCAGTCTTGGACACCAACTTTTCTGGCGTCGGCATCGTTCTCAATATTATTGCTCCATCTTCATCGACATCTTAACCGTGGTCACGTCTCTTAGGGTTGCTCATACAGTGCTGAACGTACATATTTGAACATCTGTGACCCAGCGAAGTTTAACGATCTTCAGTGTAAGCTTGATGCCTGGTTTTTCGTACAAAACTTCTGGTTCATCATTGCACCTGATTCTCCTACGCTCTTTTTATTATTTCTTCCTTTTTCATCATTTTCCTGTATGGCTTCAACCATTTAGTGTTTTCTTCTCGAAGGTGTTTAACTTGGTTTCATCTACTATTAGATGATTTTGGACAGCGAACATTTTGTTTTTAAATATTGTGATTAGAGGGTACAAACATTTATAGCCTTAAATGAATCTTGCTTTTAACTCTGTCTCCATTGTGATCAAGTTGTTGACATTCGCTCCGATATGTAGGAAGTTTTCAACTGGTAATATTATATATGTATGCATTCATATTTGTTTATTTATATGACAATGGGGGGTACCTGTACCTAGTACATACTACAT
The DNA here is from genome assembly GCA_016648135.1 of Agrypnia vestita. Lineage (NCBI taxonomy): Eukaryota > Metazoa > Arthropoda > Insecta > Trichoptera > Phryganeidae > Agrypnia > Agrypnia vestita. The sequence continues at coordinate 14,312 of JADDOH010012069.1, forward strand.
ACGCATATGAATGAATTCATATAATTGAATTATATTAATTGATTTATCAGACTACAGAAAAAAGTCGGAAATACAATAATAATTAAATTGCAATATTTAAAAATTTGAATGGATATTTTGTTGAATTTTGGTAAATATTCGTCATCTCATCCCCTCCAGAGTCCGCAGGTCTGCGCTAACTTGATTTTAGTTTTTCCTGCTGGGGTGAGTTCTGCAAGGATGGGGCGAGGGAGGGTGGCGAGCCGTGATTGGCTGCTACTCCCACCCCAAAAGAGGGGGTGTTAGCTATATGATAGCTATAAAATTGTACGTCAGTGTGGGTGAGTACACTAGCGGATATGACGTAACTACATATATGATTTATATGGTGGCGCTCAAAATAATATTGCGCTACATAATGAAAAATGTGCGTCTGGGGAGGACAGACTTCGAAATGTACACTGTTCTTTTTTTGTAGTATGTGACAGGATATTATACAGAATAACAACACAATCTGCTTTAACATTTACATATGTGTAAATACACACATATGTTTATTTCGAAAGATAAATAATGTTTTTGGCGAATATTACCAACATTGGCAAATGCCACAGCAAAGGGGAAAAACATAATTTGTTTTTAGTAATAAAAAGTAAACACTTTGTATAAAACCGCTATTTATTGAATGATCAACATGTTTGGAAGCCAATGTCAGGACAACCAAACATTTTTATAATTCAATAAATAGAGGTTTTATACCTACAGTTTCTTTTCTTTTTATTAATATAAATAATGTTATCACAAAATTATTTAGCTATTGTTGAAGAAGTCTTAATTTCATATACATAGTTATAATACAGACAGTATTTGGATTCATAGTTAATTTCAATAAAAAATAATAGTCATTTCTCGTGCTCGTGCTCACACTCGTGCTCACACTCGTGCATACTGTGGTATCTTATCATATTAATCAGTGGCGTGCAGTGGGTATAAACTTAGGTTATGCTGTGATCGACTGTATACTAATATTAAAAAATATATATATACGCGTATACTTATAAGGGTATATACATTTTTTGAAATTTTTTTAACTGTATATAATGAAGTATTTTGAGTAGCTTCAATCCACAAAAATAACTGCACTATAAAAAAGTACCTATTGTAAACAAGATTTTCTAAATAAATAAATATTTTATATATGAGTAATGCGGCAAAAATTTTCAATTTATTTCGAAGACAATATAGATATAATTAAATCGGGGATAATACTAATTTCAGATATACTTACGTTTCTTTTCACAAAAATAAATCAAACATTTTATGATATCACCGATGGCAATGCCATCGTAAATAGTCATTATGGTACCTATGACCATTGGATATGACAGATGGTATTTAGTATTAACATTCACCATAGAAATGACAAACAGAATTTACACCGAAAGTTTTGGGTGGAATTTGTAAAAAATAACATTTCTGCAATGATGTGCGCGTAGTTTTCACCTGGCATAAGACCTTTCGAAGAAACACGCTTTTCCATGAAAAATTTACTTGTGTATTACACAAAACTAGCAGCATAGAACTAAGTAAAAATACACGGTTCAGGACGAGTTTCTTCGACTTGACCATGTCTATGGAACAAATTTGTTGGGCGCAAACAAGTGAGATAAAAAAATGAAAAATTGAAAAAGTTAGGTACAGAAAAGTCGGAAATAAAACTTCTAGCCGTAGGACGAATTACGGCTAGAATTTTAAATCGGAAAATAACAGATACGTCACGTTAAACAGAAACGTCAGAAATAAAACTACTACCCATAGGACGAATTACGGCTAGAATTTTTAATCAAATTTTTACTTAAGATAAAGATTATTTAATTAATATTTGTTTCCCAGAATCTTTACTAATGCACAGCTTTTTTGCTTGTATGCGCTGCACGCCAATGATATTAATGAGCTACAGATGGTGTAAGTATTGTACATGTTTCCACCGCCAGCTTAAAAAAAACAAATGGCGACATCGTATAAAGTAGAAAGAAGTACAGGTTATTTTATAATACATGCAGATAATATCTAATAATATATAATATAATGTGTAGAAATATTATACACACAAAATAATAATGGTCACTTATAAAAGTAGTGTATTTAATATTTATATACACATTTATTAATATATAATATACGTATACATATATGTGTTTAAAAAAATGTCTGTGAATCTCGCCATATAATTTTTTATTATTGGTCAATCTAGCTGTCATTGCGGCGTAATGATATACCGGCACATGCGTGGCATATGTCAAACACGGGACGAAATACGGAAATATTTACGTTTTCTCTTTATATTGTTTATCGCTTTAAAAAGCTGCTTTTAGTTTGAAAAAAGTTATATTCCAGTTTAAAACAAGTCACAGACATTATATTAGGTATAAAAACGCGTGCATTACATTGTCTATGATATATGGGTTAAGTGTCATATTCATGTCTTTCAGGTTAGAACGTCGCATTCCGAATATCGCTTTTCGAAGATCGTTTATCTTTATTTTCTTTAGATTTATTTTATATTAGCTGGCCGTACCCGGCGTTGCACGGGTTAAGGATTAAGTAAAAAATGCCTGAACACCAAAGCCAATATAATTAATAACCAGGTAAATTTTATGAATAGCCCATTACTTGATGTATTCCCCATTTCGGCGTCCACATCTCATTTACCCCCACCATATCTGTAGCCACGCCCCCGTTAAAAAATAGATTTATTTGCTAGATTAAGTAATGGATAGTTAGTTTGCGTCCGTCCTTATGAAGATACAGTGGTATCGGAACCGGCAGACGTAGAGTTAATAGTTAAGTGGTTAATACAAACTTGTTTAATTAAAATTAATAAAAATAAACAAATGAAATTGATTTGTATTATTGTATTGATTTTATTTTTTATCTGTGAGACTTCTATAATTTATTTTAATTAATGATTGTCCCTAAGCAATTGTGTTCTGTGAACATACATATAAAAATATTGTCAACTGGTCTATAAAATAGTTTAAAAATTGAAAATTATAATTTTGAGGCGTATTCTAGTGTATATGTTAAATAATTCGGAAGAATATCATACATACATTAAAAAGAATATTGCCTCATATTCCACTTTAAAAATATATAAAGGTTTCATTTCATTACCATCGGCAAAATATGTAGGATACTATGTCATGGGAAGAACCATAGATCTAACATAGTCCCTTGAAATATTGGAAAGAATACAGATATATAACATATTTCAAAAAAAATGATATTTGTAGATGTTCTTACCGTGGAATTAGTGAACGTTGCATTGTGTAAAGTGATCACTTAAGCCAGCTCATACAGGTCATAATATAGCCAGGACAAGGCCACTAATCATAGGTAAAAATCTTGCAAAAAGACGTATATGAATAGGCGCCGGCGCACTGCCACATTGAGGACTCAACAATATATTGTATGTCTCACTGTATTATAGCTATCAACGCAAGAAAGACCACTCAAAATATTTGTTTTCGCTTTTCATAGTTGCACAACGTGTTTAAAAATTAAATTAATCATTATATTAGATTCCAAACGTGATTCAGTGCGTGCGTTGTTTACATATCAAAACTGAGAGAGTATAATTCTTTTGTTTAGTTTTTTTATTGTTTTCTAATTCACATTTTATATATTTTACACAATTCACCTAAAAATAATTCACAGATTCTATTACTTTCCCGTAAAACTGGTATCTAAACTATTACTTTATGTAATACTTTAATAATGTTTTAACAAATAGGTAAGTACCTATATATATATATATATTGAAAATAATCTAAAACAAATTAGATATTTCCTGTTACTCTCAGAAAACAAATATTATAACTTAGCTTTTTTAGAAGAAGTTATTACTTTTATATTTCAATACTAATTTAATCAACCTGGTTACAAATAGTGCATAAAATAGAGACATTTCCCCCTTAAAAAACTTTAAAGTAATAATTTGTGTACAATGTGATGTTATTATAACTTCTCAGTAATTAATTATTCATCTGTCAATAATATTTTGAAATTGAATCTAAATTTATATTTGAAAAATTTGAACAAATATACCGAACTGAGGGTGCCGCGTATCTATTGTAATGTTTTTTTCTCAGTAGCGTCGAACTTTCCATTTCAACAGGTATTTTTTACCTCGAGTATAGTGCAGCTTGTAAAGAATTAATTTCGGCCAGGTTTTTTATATTCCACCCCTCCGGTTATAAGGTTTTAAGGGTCGGAGAAAAATCGTGTACATTTTTATTTAATTATTTCGACCATAAAGTTATGTTTTGAATAAAATGTATCGACATTTAATTTCGGACGTAAATGGCATACCTATATACAAATATATGCGAATTCCTAGATATAAGTATGTTTTCATCGCTTTGCTTTAACAACTATCGGTAATCAAACAATCAAATTAAAACGAGTTAGATAATTTCTGTCACTCTCAGAAAAAAAGTTAATAAAATCCTAGTGTTCATAAATAGATATATCTTATACATACATTAAGAAAATCACATTTTAACAAGAACAAAGCTCTTTTATTTTTTAAAAAAAATGCGTATCACTTGGATAGATTGGAAAAAAATCTATCTATTGAAACTTTTTTTAATATGCAAATTTTTTTATATGCAATTTTTTTTCATTTTCATTTTATTTGCGATTCAGCATTTTTTAAATTATCCATGACCACTTAATTAACTGCTAATTGACAAAAAAATGTGAAAAAACTTATAAAAATTAATTGTGAACGACTTACAGATTTATGCTTTCATCAATATGGCTAACTCTTATGAAAACGCACTTGCAAGGTTGAATGAATTAATAGATATAAGTTGTACATAATTTTGTTGATATTGTCGCACATAAATATCAATTATTTTATCAAAAAAGGTTTATAGTAACCGCTTTTATTTTCTCCGATGTAAAAAAATCTTAGTTTAGTCTCGTCATCTAAATAATTTGTTTATTTTATGGTCAAGAAGTCGGACATCCGCACGCCACACATTTCAATGTGAATCTCAAAAAAATTCATACAATATGCAGCAATCATAAAATCTCGAGAATAAAACATGTTTTTTGTAGATTTTTGGTTTTGAGAATGCTTTTTGAATTTCTAAATTAAAATTTTTGGACTCACCGTTGGTTCCCTTAGTAGCGGTAGTCTGGGTGGCCGCGTGGACGACGTCCCCCGCTTCGGAGCTGCCGTCCTCGTGAGTCATCTGACCCGCCATCTTGCTAGCTGTTGGCGCGAAAACCATGTTCCAATTTTAAAGTTTTGTTCGAAATTTAAAAAACCCTGAACGGTGGTGTACAGAATTAATTGTGATTTTCGTAATTAACGACCAAAATCCGTACTGACTTATTATGATAAAATATTTCTAATTAAAATGATCTATTACGCTATACAGAAAATGCCTCGTCAGTTTAGAGTTTAGTTAGGCCTAAATGTATTTTTTAAGAGCAGGTTCAAAAATGTTGCTTTCACTTTGTGTCTTACACGAATGCAATTAAGTCACGTGTGCAAATTTTTGATTTTTTTGATTTATTAAATTAATATTTGTTGGTTGCAATAGCAAATATTAAAAACAAAAAATTCAATTTTATTTTGCAAACACAAAATGATCAATGGGATTGATGTCCAGTTTTTAAGATACGTATTATGAAAATAAATTTCAAAAAAATTGTTTTGATGTTCGCGCACTAATACAAAACATAGAACTTCATATTTAACGTAAAAAAATATAATTAATGCGTATTACGAAATAAAAATTTGTTAATAAATATCAAATATATAGTAAATAGCTTTCGGTCATAATTTGATGAATTCTTCTACTAACATATTTAAAAATTTAATGACACAAAATTATTAAGTTTTAATAAAATCAATCTAGTCTTTAGATTATTTTAATAACACTACACAACACAACATATTGAACTTGAAACACGCGCGAAACTAAGTCGGAAAATTTACAATGTTTTTTTTAGTATTACAGTGTCTTTCATCCAAAAATGCCTTTTTGAATGAAATTAAAATCAAAAGAAAATATGAAATAATATTTGAATTAAGAATATGGAATGTTTCGTACTACGTCGCACTCCTAGCGGATCGGTGGTGTACTAACAAGGAAACGTGGTCTAGCACGCTCCGTGATAGAGCGGGTGTATCTGTCTCGCTCTGTTGCGAAGCATTTGCCCGTATCATCCGCCCTTGTCTCTCTAGGGGTAGGACGCTCGGGGCGAGTCGACCGACCCCACCCCTGTCCATAGGCAGTGATGGGCCTGGACCTATGTAGCGCCAAAATAGCACAGTGGCGTGGGGTGACCATTGTGTCATTTCTCATAAAGAAAAGTGTAACACCTTCCTACTAATCACTACATCTTTAAAATCAAGAAAAAAGTAGAATAAGGGGTGAAGGAAAGGTTCACAAGGCAATAGCATAGGTAATAATAATAATAATAATTGGATAATTTATGTTTTGTATGGAAGCGAAGCCTGGAGAGGAACGAAATTATATTGAATGCAGTGGAGATGAGATCCCTCAGACGTATAGAATAAAGAATGCAGATATTAGGAATGAATGTAATGCTGTCTTAGCATAATTAATAGAATTAAAAAAGGGTCGCTCAGATGGTTTGGGCATATTAGGCGAATGAATGGGGAAAGAATGGGAAGAAAGATATTTAATGCAAGTGTTGATGGTGCCAGAAAGAGAGGACGACCGCGGAAGACGTGGCATGACCAGATCAACCAGATAATGGAAGATGGTCCCTTTAGAAATCTCAACAACCGAGCGTTCATGCGAAGATGTATGAATGTGGATGAGGCGAGAGTTGTATGTCAGGGCAGAAGAGTATGGCGCTCTATCCTCTCTGCCTACCCCCCACGGGGAAACGGTGTGATGGTAAGTAAGTATGTTTATTTGGGAAGTATGTTTAGTAGAGGCGGCAAGGCTGAGAATGATATCGAAAGGAGAGTGACTGCGAGAAACAAAGTTAATGGTGCTCTAAATGCAATTATGGCCAATAAGAATCTGTCAAAAGAATCAAGACTAACGATACATAATGGCGTTCTAGTGCCAACCTTGATGTATGGATGTGAAGCCTAGAATTGGCAAAGGAGGAATGAAAGTAGACTGAATGCGGTGGAAATACGGTCACTAAGACACGTGTGGGAAATCTTTGGTCGATAGAGTGAGGAATGAACAAATTAGATGTGAATGTAATGCTGGCTGTAGTGTGGTATATAGAATAAAGAAAGGAGTGCTGATATGGTTTGGTCATATGGCAAAGGCACATGATGGCATGATATGATATGAACGGGGAAAGGATGCATGAAATTATCGTCAATAAGAATTTTAGTATATAACGGATTTCTGGTGCCAACTCTGATGTATGGAAGTGAAGTCTAGAATTATAAAAAGAGAATGAAAGTAGACCGAATGAGTTGAAAAAGTGGTCACTATGGCGCATGTGCAGAAAATCTTTGATCGATAGAGTAGGGAATGAACATTGGAAGTGAATGTAGTACTGTAGCGTTGTAGATAGAATAAAGAACGGATCCCTAAGTTGATGTGGTCGTGTGGAACGCTACATGACCACACCAACTTAAGAATTCGTTCTTTATTCTACGAGGGAGAAAGGATGGTTAAGAAAATATACGAGGTTAGTGTTGAAGGCAGCAGGAGTAGAGGGTATCCGTGAAAGGTCGGACACGATCAGATACAACAAATATTATAAGCTTTATATACAACCATATACATAGTATGCATGAGAATATGTATGAAACAAAAGTAGTGTGCCAACAATGTATAATGTAGCGTTTTTCCTTCTCTGCTTACCCTTGCGTGGAAACGGCGTGCTGTTTATATTATTGATTATCCATCACGCCGTTTTTTCGCAGAGGTAGACAGAGAGGACTGAATGCCATCCTCTGATGTCCTGGTACACCACTTTTGCATTGCCCACTTTCCTCATGCTTTTCGGCTGTTAAACTTTTAACAGGTCGTCCTCCAATATTTGGATGATCATTAAATCGTACATATTCTACATTTCTAAACATTAAAATAAATAATCATTACTATTTCATATTTAGATTGTTACAATGTTACCATGTTTCTTGCGCGTTGCCTTATGGCAGCATCCCTCCTCCACGCACCGCCCTGCGCCCTCGCGACGTACCTAACTAGACCCATCACCCACATACCAGCATAAAAACTAAGTCGAATAGAAGACCTTATAGGTAGATCGGGCCCAGCCTGAGGACAGAGCTAAGGGCAGAGTTTTGTGGCACCTACAAATAAATCTCGATTTGACGCGCGCACAACAAGCGTAGCCTCTGGAAGTGCTAAATCTTTTTCAGAAAAACTTGACCGTTACCCTGGACCTGCCGCGCGTCGGCGATATAGGTAGGTACATTGTTAAACATTTTACAATTTCACAGCGGAAATCTACCTGAATGTTGCTCCAATCGGAACTTGAGTGTACCATCCCTTAAACTCCGAAAATATTTTGAAAAAAACGCTAAATAACACATCTATGATTGAGGCGCATTTAGGATAAATTTTTTATTGTAATGGGTGTACCATGAAGTCAGTTGTAAAAATGAAATTTTAATATGCAACGAAATGCGCGCGCACCCGAAGTTACCCGTCAAAGAGAGTAAAATGAACGTATATTTCATATATTTTTTATGGTTGTTGCGTAGGTGTCAAAAATTTATTCACTTGACATTAGTGCTCCAGTAATATAAATAATGTTCTGTCGACCGTCTTGAATCGAGTACCAATCATAAAGATGCTCATTTCAAAAGCTGACGAATAATCAGTTATTGAAGGGAAAATTAGAACTGTTAATTACGATTTTAGCTTTTAGCTGTGTAATAGAAATGCCAAAAAGGGGCTTATCGTACAAATTTCTGTATTTCATGTTATTGTCGATGTTTGACTGCGTTCAGCTGTGTTTGACAGAATTTCATCAGTTTGAAAATGTCCGATTCTTGGCATCGACTTTTTAATAATGGAGACGTGAATTGCTAAACCTCGGAGAAGTCGCTACGGTCGTGGTAGTATGTATTTTTACGTTTGTATTTTTTTTTATTAAATATTATTTTAAAAGGTACCTACGTTGTTTTTTATGTGTGCCAAATAGTATAACTTCCAACGCGTGCATATTTGTACACGCCCAATTTTTTTTTACGCTTCAACAGGTAAAGAGGCTCAATTACTGAAACGCAACACATCACAAAACAGTCAGGTTTGAGTAAATCTCACAAATTTATTGTGACCGGGAATCGAATCCGAAACCCTCGGTAAAAGGCCAGTGTCATGCCCACTGGGCTTCGAGTGTCGCCAATACTTTTTCAAATTTTGTCTTATTACTGTTACATACTGTGAATCTTTATTATTATTCTACTAATAATACAAAATCGTAAAATAAAAATATGTAGTTCTGAATTATTTCTTATATAAAAGTAAATAAATACATTGTTAATTTTTTGATTTTCTCGTATTAAGATAACACGGTATTGTCTGATTGTTTCTCTATTATTAGTCACCATTTGTTTATTTTAATACAATACTATTGTTTTATATTTTTTGTATTGTTTTTTCTTGTATTTTTATTAGTCAATTATATAATTATAATTTGATTTTTAGTTACAGATAGCTCCTATAATTATTAGAATTTAAAAATAGAGAATTTTTGCTTTTGTAAGATAACATTTGAGAGTGAGGTTATCCCACTACTTGTGATTAGAATGAATAATATCCT